>JASSUY010004516.1:3322-43154 GCA_032466535.1 Forpus xanthops
AGCAGCCCGGGCCCGGTGGTCTCACCCGGCTCTCGCCGCAGGAGGAGCCGTCGGCGGTGCCGTCCTCTCCGCCCTCAGCTCCGAGCGAAGGCCCCGCGGCCCGGCCCCGCCGCCGCCATGGCGCTGAAGATGGTGAAGGGCAGCATCGACCGCATGTTCGACAAGAACCTGCAGGACCTGGTGCGAGGGATCCGCAATCACAAGGAGGACGAGGTGAGCGGCTCCGGCTCCCGCCGCGGAGGGGCTGTCGGCTTCTCTCCGCGGACCCCGGCCTGGGCCTCTCCCCCGGGCTGGCCCGCCTCATCCCTGCGCGCTGGCTGTGGGGTCCTGCCTCTTGGGGGGCTTAGGTGTGTTGGGAGCCGTTCTCCCCGCAGAGGAGGCTGGGCCAGGAAGAGCAGCAGCTGGTGCCTCGACCGTCCCGGAAAGGGAGTGATGGTCTGGGGAAAGTGGAAGCAGGAATCAAAAGGAGGAAGAGGACGCTGGGGTGTGGGCCAAAAAGAAAAGTCTATGGTAGAGAAGAAAGCGTTAGGGAAGAGGGGAGTTGAAAAGGAGGGTTAGGAAGGATCATCCTTGATACTGGCTTTCCTATTTAGTGTGTTACTGTGGTGTTAAGATCTCTGATGTATATCTATGTAACTCAAAGGAATTCCTTCCTGTATCCGCTCCAGTCAAGTACTGTAGTCAAGTCAAGTCATTCAAAGACTGATTTCAGTTGTAATTCAGATTTCTGATTATTCATCTTGTATACCTTGTGTCTAAAATGTGTTCTCCTTGTCTGAAAGCTCAGGCAGAAAGCAGCTGGGTGTGTTGGCCTGCTATTGTCTCTTGTATTAGAGGCATGTGACGAGAAAATTATTACAGGTGAAATAACTAGTCATCAAGAACATGTTAGAATTTCCACCCTGAAGTGTCACATGTTAATTGGGAAGTAACGGTCACTAATCGTAAGGGCATCATTTGCATTCATTTTGTTGCCTTAGGAGCTTGCTTATGAATGTTTTAGCTGTTGCTCTTTTGCTGGAGTATCAGTGAGTTACTCTGGAGCTGGTGACAGGCTCAAAACCTAAACCCATTTGTAGGTGATGAGGTCTCTTCATTTAAGTACAATATCTAAATGGTGTCAGTTATTAAACGTATCTGAAATAGTTATAAACGTGTAACTTAATTAAACACTTCATTTGGAAAACTGTGATCTCCATCACTGATGCTGCTGGGCTGAAACACAAAACACAGCTTCCAAAACCCCATGGATGTTCAGATGGCTTTTAGCCTCTTTAATAAATAACACCTTATCCTGTGTTTAGGCAACGTATGTTTATATTAGATTATGTTCAACTTACATTAAATTTATGCATATTGATTTGGTGACAGAGGAAGATAGTGCTACTGTGAAACATGCATGGCCCTACAAAATGTGGGAGGCTACATGGGGAATTGGAAAAGGTGGGTTCATGTGAACACTTAATGGCTTATACTCAGACTGGACCACGTGAAAAGTGTTTCTTCAGAGCACTACCCCGTAGCATGCTTAGACCCAATTTGTGTGTCATGCTGCTTTTAATAAATATGCTTTATTCTTCTGTGCATAGGGCATAAAGTGTTCCGTCAGCTGTCAGCCCTCTCTCTGAGCATCCTCCTGATGAAGGTCCGGGCCTTGGTGGCGTTGCTTCTCTTGGAAGAGGGTTGAATGTTCTCATTCCTAATGTAATTTTGTTCCATAGAGCTCCTTTTCCAGGACTTCAGAAAGAGCACAAGTGCTGTTGCCCTGATGAGCAAGTTCCTGGGCACCATAAGCCATGCCAAGTTTGTTCTCCATTTCTGATAAGAAATAGTTAAAGTGTGCTGGCTTTGATCTGCTTTGGAGATAGGAGAAAATACTCCTCAGACTATTTAGTAGAACTCTGTGTATTTGAAGGAAGCTGTCATACCAGTAGGCATGCTCCCTAGGACTCAGTGAGGGCAAAGCAAAGGTGTTACCTCTTGTTGTAAGAGGCTGATGTAAATTACTGTAGCATGACAGTATTTTAAATGCTGATAGCTCTTTAGTTTGCAATGGACGCTGTGAGATTTTAAAGCCTGTAACTGCAGGGATAGTTCCTTTCTATATCCTTGTGTGCACAGCAGAAATTAAAACCTGAACTTCAGCATGTGTTTGGCTCATCAGTAGACTTTGCAGTGATGAAATGTTTAAGGCTCCTTCAAAGGTTTTGCTAAATCACATAGAGTGGCTGCAGACAACGCAGGACTGCTCCTTTTTCCAGCTCAGCGTGCTGAAGAAGGTTCCAAACCTTCTGCTGTCAAGATGCCGGGTGTTGATTCAGTGCTTCCCAGTCAGTGCTCATGGACATTTACTGATTTTTCAAGTGGTGTTACAAAATCAGAATGGTGTTCTAGAGGAAGTAGCTGCAAAAATTCGTCTTTCTTTTCCTACAGTGCTTCTGTTGTTCATTGCATCTATTGCATGTTGATCCAATACTGTAGTTGTTCAACATTTGTGGGGCTCAGGATAAGTGTTTAAGCTTTAGATAGACATTCTGTCCCATTCAGAAGAGCAAATTTGTTTAAAGCAGTCAGCAGCATGCTTTGCTAGTGAGGATATTGGCTGTTGGTCTCAGCTCAACAGAGGTACTTCATGAAAGAAGTGTCTCTGGAAAGGAGGTTGTTAAAATGACATGGAAAGAAATGACGGCATGATCATTGCTCTGAGTTCTGATTTAGTTATGCAGAATGTTGATTTCTGTTGAATATGTTGGTTCTTGTTTGGAATTTAATCATGTGGATGTTCTGCCATCACTTTTCCCCTTCTCTTTCTGAGCAGTCTCTCCAGGTAGAGAGGGGGGTAGTAAGATTTATTCCTTTCCCAGTTCCTGCTTAGGTAGCATCGCAAGCCAGTGTAGCTGCTATTTCACTGACACATCAAGGATGTGTGTGCAGTGCAGGAGGCACCAAATGGTTGCCACCATTGGGTTTCTCAATGCAGCTTTTTGACAGATCTGCTGCATTCTCCCTTGATGGGTATATGTTCATCCTGTGTTGTTGGGACTCTTATGTGCACAACCTAAGGCTGGTTGTGAAGTAAATGGAGCCCTACAACTCTTGAGTGTCCTCCTCAGCTCACTGAGAACTGAGAAGGCTGTCTGGCACTTTAGTTCACATTTATCTACCAGAGTGCTTAATTACCTGTTGGAGACCACTTTGCCTTTAGTTTCTGCACTGTATCCAAAGCTGGCCCATTTATTTTGAGTTTAAAATACTGAAACTGAAATTACGGCCTTCTGTAGGATGGGAGGTAAGGACAGGAGTTTGTTAACACAATCACTTTTCTGTGCAGACATACTCTGTCCATTTTCCAGTCTTCTGAGGAAAATTGGAGCTGCCTCATCCTTCTGCAAAGTAAATACCAGTGTGGAAGGAATGTGGTGGCACACCATTAGATCTTTTCCTGGTTTGACGTGTTGCATTTACTTTCCAATACTCTGTACAGATGCTTTAATTCCTGTGGTGCTTCCCAGTGCCAATTCAAAGTTTAAGGGAAAGCCAAACCTGCAAGGAAGATTTGATCCTGTCAGGTTCTCCCCTGACCTTCACTTCTTATATCTCATTCTCTCTCTTTCCTTTGGAACACGAATCCTTTCACTAATGGAACTGGTAAGCCCTTTACCTGTTACAGGTGGGTTTGTACTCTATGGCATAACTCTTCCCTACTTTGGATCTACTTTATGGATCTGCCACACAGCGAGCTCAGGAGGGGAATGGCTGTTAGAAGTACGATGGATTATTTTTCCAAGATACTCCAAACTGAGAAATGAGTTCTGTTTAGAGATGTTCTCCTGAATGCTACTTGACTCTTTCATTTGCAGTTAAGAAGTTTGTTCCCAACCAGGAAGCTACTGTCAGATGCTGTGGTTCCTTCTGAAAACTGAAATGCTAAAATACAAAACAGAGATGTTAAATGAGTGGTGCTTTGTATTGTTCAGATCCTCTGTGTTTCATGTGTCTGATTTACTGGAGGACACTTTACGGAGGGAGAAGGGGTTAAATAACATCCTGTACAAACTGTTTGTGTACTTCTCATAGCTTGAGAAAACTGCCTCCCTCTGCTGCCAGAGGATGTGCTGGTGTGTGCCACAGGATTAGCCCTTCATGCTTTTGGTAATCAATATTTTCAGGTAAAGGGGTATTAAAAAGCCCACATCTTCTTCTGTGGAGTGTTTGGTGATAAGCATCTCATGGCTGGTTTGCATTGAAGAAGATGCTTCGTGCAGAAGCAAGTTAGAATAACAAAAGGAGCAATTGGTGTTTCTGGTTTGGAAAAAATAAGGATTACTTTCAGCTACTAGTAGCATGCTAAATAAGAGGCATGCTGCATGTCCAAGCTGTGAAATATGTATTTCACTGCCCAGAGACTGGTCTTAACCAAATTGGCAGAGTGTCCTTGGTTCTTAGCAACTGTTACCTAAGGACAGTGCACTGGTATTGCTGAAAACACTTTTCCCCTAAAGAAAATGCTGCTGCACTCCATGGCACATTCCAGCTACTTCTCGGAGCTGTTTTCAGATTAAATGATGACCTAAGGAGTTTTGAGGAAATCTTTTAAGTCACAAAAGTCTTTTGGGTACAAAGGCATGAAATGAGGTTAAAGACCATTTTCTGACAGCTTGACCTTGAGCTGCTGCTGCAGTATTGATATCTAATGGTAAAGGATATGGAATGGAACATGATAAGGGAATTGTGAGAAATGCTCAAAAGCTTGTTGGTACCTAAGAGTGAAAATCCAGCCCAACTGATAAGCAGTGTGTGGTTCATTGATGGGAGACAGTTCTTTCAGCCGCTGCTGCTTGATCAGTTACTGCTTGTCATATGTGTGTTAATATCTTTGAAGGGAGCTCATTATTCCACCCACTTTCAAGTGGCTCTGGAGTTGCTATTGTTAATTCTTTGAGCGTATGAATCACTGCAAAAGACAAAGTGGGATATAGAAACAATACACAAAGGAGGGTTGGATAAGGACCTCACACCAATGGGTAGAAAAGCAGAGTAGTACTGGCCTCCAGGGTGACAGTGCGCCTGCCTTACCTGCTGTGTCACGGAAAATGAAGGGCCTGTGAGCCAAGGTGTGGGCATTTTCTTGTATGATTGCAAGCAGATTGCAGCTGTGGCTTTGAATTAGTGCTCCCTTTCATTAGCTTCTTGCTTTCTCCTGTGTTAAATGTTACTTAACAGGCTGTGTCACAAGTGGGGCTAATGCTTTGTTCCCCTTCTGGATTAGTGGCTGCCTCTTCTGAGGGTTTGAAGGGCTCCAGACATTGCTTCCTCACATGGGTAAGGCAGGTCTGAGGGAGAGGAGGAGCTTTCTGATACCTCCTCCTAAGAAATGGAGTGCACATTCACTGCACCTTTTGTGAGGCTGGTGGAAGAACAGCCAGAAAAATCAAAGTAGAACAAAGATACTAATGACATTTCTGTTCTGCGGTCATCCTCAGAGAGTTGTTTGATGTTTTTTGATACAGATCTTTGTCCCAGTGCAAAACACATAAAATGGGGTTTTGTGTCATTTCCTCTAATGTTGTCAGTGTCCACAAAAGTGACTGAAAAAGCCTCTTCCTCTGTGATGTAGGTTAGCGAATATGTCTGATGTACAAAGAGTACCTTTAGGTTTCTCATTTGAAAGTGTTAGTTGGTAGCCTGTCCCGTTTCTGGTGCAATGTGAAGAGCAATGAGGGAAGCCTTGAAGGGCATATATCAGAAAGACTGAGTCATGAGACAAGTTACAAAGAAGCATTTGTGTTCCTTAGGTTGTTAAAAAGCCTGATCATTCAGGCTGGAAAAGAAAATGCTTCATTAGCTAAAGGGGAGTCTGCTTAAATCCAGGTGTCTGGAAGTTTAAAGGTATTTGAGTAAAAGGTGCAGAAAATAACATGGTTAGTGATAGACTTGGGAGCTCATAAGGGTGGTTGAGCGCTTTTAAATAAGAAGCATACATTCAAGAAACCTGAAATACTTCTGAGTCCTGTTGAATCCTGACATATAACTGGGTGTGCAAACATGTTTGGTTCATCCCTTTTACTTCCCCAGTCACTGGCTGTGGGCTGATCAAAAGGAGTCTGGAGACCTCGTAGTTGAGTGCTGGGTTTTATGTTACCTGTTTCTTTTATGAGGTGGATGTTCAAACCCATCAGCTGTCACCGAGGTGTGTTGAAGGTGTATGAAGGGAAGTACGCATCAGCGTGGGTACGCTGAAGAATTCTTTTGGTGGGCTCAGTTCCTCTTGGCAAATTCAGGATTCGTAAACTCTTGTCACCTCCAGCTATCACAGTGTGAGTAAGCTTCAGCTTTGAGAAATGGAAGTTTGCTTGGAGTGAGAAGTATGATCATACAGCAGGGTGTAGGTGAGCAAATTTATCCTACTTACACAGGTATTTGGTACTGAATTTAAGAAGTCAGTGATGGCCATAAAACGTCTCTTTCTTTGTTCTTCCTATCTTTCCACGGCTGAAAAGAGCTCATAGCTTTGTGTAAATGAGTGTTTCATCTTTGAGGTATTTTCAGTGTTATGTTTTGATATGGTGTTCATAGGTCATCAGGCGTTTTCTTTTGGGATGTTTCCCTCTGAACTTCCAGTCAGCTGAGTCTTGGAAACAACAACTACTTGAGTTCCTTAGAAGGATGTGACTGTTTCCTTACACATGCAACAAACCGCGTGCCTGTAACAGAGTCTGCCTTCATCAAAACCTGGGACTCTGCACAGAAATATGCCTGGAATGGAGAAATTGAAAGATCACAGAATCCCAGCCTGGGTTAGGTTGGAAGGGACCTTAAAGCTCCTCCAGCTCCGACCCCTGCCACGGGCAAGGACACCTTCCACTGAAGCAGCTTGCTCCAATCCCCTGTGTCCAACCTGGCCAGGGATGGGGCAGCCACAGCTCCTCTGGGCACCCTGTGCTGGCACCTCAGCACCCTCACAGGGAACAACTTGTGCCTCAGGTCTAATCCAAATTACCCTGTATCTACTGTAAAAGTGCTTGCAGAGCTTTTTGCATTAGTAAAATAAATTTGAGTACATCTTGTGTTTGCAGGGATCTGATGCATCTTTCTGATCTTAAAAGTTGTCTGCTCAGAGATGATTTAGATAGTACAGGCCCCTGAGGACTGTATAATTGCCATGCAATTAAATTAACAAATACTGTGATCGGAGTGGAATATTTATATCTGGGGACTGATCAGAGTGGAGATACTAAAGGCCTTCTCTAGACCCTGGCTGATGATACTTGCTTACTGGTTCTGCTGGACTCTTTGGGGCTTGCTGTTTAATACCCACATTTTTGCTGCATGGCTGTGCTCTGGCTAGCAGTGTAGGTGCTTTGTGTGAATATTTCAACTGTTCATGGTCCTGTGGAGTCTCCTACAGTGCCTTGTGGTGCTGTGGGGGTTTGTTTGGTATCTGTTCTGAAACTGGAAGGTGCGCGTTACATGCATAACACCTCTGAATTGTTAAGATGAGGTTCATAGGTTTATAGGCTGCATCACACTGAGTTCCTATTGGTATGTGTAACTTCAGGAGACAGAAAAGAAGGTGTAAATTGGCTTTTCACATTCCTCCAGCAGTGTCATTTGGCAAAAGGATTCTTGTTATCTCACTTTGGTTCTAACTGACGGGGGACAGTGGGTAATGCATCATGGTTCTGATAAATAATACAGGTAAGGACTGTATTATTTATATATGTATTTAGGTATATATAGCTGCAAATGAAGTGGCAGTGGTTCACCTTCATGCCTCCAATGTTTATCACTGATGAGAACAGTGCATTGGTCTGGGATCTTAAGGCTACCTACAAGATGAGTGAATAAATCCCTGGAAAGCTGCATTTGGTACCCAGGCAAGCAAAGACATATTAAAATATCTATAGCAATGCTGTTTCTCAACAGCTGAGTGAAAGATAAGCTTGGCTTTTTCATAATGCCTTTCAAGCTGTAACGTGCCTTCTGGGTTCTGTATTGTACCTAACTACCCTCTGCACCATTTTATCCTGGCTGCTGCAAACCTGCTGAATTGAATGCTCCACAGTTTCTCAGTTACTGCTTGTACTCTGTTACATGCTTACCTGCTTCACTTGCTTTATGGGTTTAGTTAAAGTGGTTGGGAGATCACTACAGAGTGCGAGTGTGTGATGTGCAATTAATTCTCTTTCTATCCAGTCATGGGGTACACTTAACAAAGGATCCTGTCACCTTAAATGGCCTGTTCTATGGTATTTAAATGATATCTTTAGGTATGTATGACAGAAGTTACCAGCTACTATGCTTTTCTCTAACACTGCATCCAAGGGAGTGAGTAGAAAGCAGCACAGTTTTGCTCTTAATTGTTAATAGCAAACAGTGCATTTATGCTCTGGTGACTTCAGTTGATTTACAACGTGCTGTCATGGCGTGATGCTGATGTTCCAGGTACTGTAGTCAATTCTACATGTATAAATTCTATTGGACTGATTCAGTGGCATTTATTGATGTGAAATACTGGAGGTGGCAGCTGATCTGTGCTGCGCTTGTAACAGGATCTTCTGCTTGAAGCATGAACTCAGAAGTTGCTTCAGCCCCACAAGATGTTGTGGTGTAAGAGCCTGTTGTGTTAAGCATTATGGTCATGTCCCAGGGCTTCTGTTCCTTCTGTTCCATAGGGAGGATTTCTTGAGATGCTTTGGGGGAAAAAAAGAAGGGAAGGGCAGTTGTTGGAATGCTGTTCACTTGGAACACTGGCCTCTTACCCATGTGAGATCATCAGGTGCTTGTGCTCAAGGTTGTTTCGCGGAGCTTATCTCAGTCCAACAAAAAATGATAAATCCCGCATTGCTTAAAACAAGTGTCATATTTTACACTTATTTCAGTTATTTATGTTCTACTTATTGCAAACTTTTTCTGGTTTAGAATGGGGTAGGTATCCATTTAGATCAGATCATATCTTGCTCCCTGTGGTGCCCACTGTTGTTCATCCTTAATACACTGTGTTTGACCCTGAAAGTGCAAGAGAAATAGACTAATGTTCACTGACACTTTGCTGTCATCTGAGTGGAAAGTTCTTTGCAGTTGCAGTATGTGACAGGCTTGAATCTCAAATCAGCAGCAGCCCATTCCATAAACTGAGGCTGGATCCTGACAAGGACTCTGGGAGGGGGGATTCTGCTATGTTTGGCTTGCTGGACTTCACATACTGCTTGGGGCTTTTTGTGAGCATCTCTGAAATCCCAAATTCTGTCTTGGCCAAAGCTTGGAATAAAGTTTCAGCCTTTTTCAAAGTGAGTTTGGAAAACATGGCTTGGGAAGTGAAAAATCCTATAAACATTTACACTTCTCACTGTGACTACTTTTCCCTTCCTCTGTTTCAAAGGGATTGTGGCTTTGATTTGTGATACCTTCATTCTTATTTCAGCTACTTGCACTCACTCAAATGCACGTAGATTCTAGGTGAGGTCTTAGAATTCTTGAAGAATTTGGAATTATCTTAAGAATTAGCTTGGTTATTTTGTTAATGGGTGTAACGTATACTTTATCTGCCTGGTGGAGCCATTAAGAAATGACAGTTCTTGTCTTTATGCTGTATCCCCGGTTTGTTTGGTAATCGCTGCTCACACCTGCATGGGTTTAGCTGCACTGCTCAGTGTGCTCCTGTTGTCTTCCTTCTGTGGGATATGCAAGAGAAAACAGCCGCCCGAGTGCTCGCTGTAGTGTTTCATTAAGGAGCCTTTTCCACTGTGTTGGGAACGGCTCCTTTCCCACTTGGCAGCCTATCAGGAATAAAAGAGCTCCTCTCAGCTCTTTTCCCATGTTATCGTATTGCCCTTCAGCTTCTGACTGCAGTCTCACAGCATTGCCTGCACTGCCATCCTCCTGAAAAGGGTGTTCATCCCTTAATGGCTCTGCTGCCTCTGGCTGCCCTGTGAGTGAAAGGCTGCCTTGGGATGGCCTTGCTTGCTCGGAGCGCTCTGCCTGGGGGATGCCCAAAGGTCTGTGAATATTGTGACTTAAAGGCACTCCTCGGCTGACTGGACAGAACATGGGAGCAATGGGGTAGGCTCCTGGCAGGACTTCAAATAACACTGGCACACAATTAGTGAGGAACTGGTAGTTAAGAAATATACTGATGGTCTTTTCCAGCGTAGTTGATTCTGTAATGAATACTGTGAGCGCGACTGAACCGTGTTTTCCTTTTTCATTCCTTTCTTCACGGGAGCTCAAAAGCATTTAAGGAAGAACTGAGCCAGTTATATACTGGGAAATATTTATTTTTAATTACCACACTAAGCAATAGCTGTATTTGAAGGATTTATGTGAAAACTATTAGCAAATCAATGCTGGGAACTTACAAGATACTCACACTTTGTTCTGTTTCAGTGTGTAAATGGGTTTGGTTTAGTTTCTCTCCGCATACTGAGTGACTTGCTGAGTGACTGCCAATTCTTGTTCATCACATGAAGTGGTTGCTCTTCCGTTTTGTGTCCAGTCTGGCTCTGCTGAGCAGCTTGCAGGCTGCAGCATGTGCTGAAAAGGCTTCGATGTGTCCAGGGCTTTGCAGATGTCGGTAATGCCACAGGCCAGAGCCCAGGGAAGAGCTTCACCAGAGATCCACACACACCTACTTGTTTCCTTTGTATTTATGTAGATGGTGAATGTGGCAATGAATCTGGTTGGGGTGGCTGGGTTTCAGATTTCAGTGTTAGATTAAATAGATCAGTTTTCTTCATATTGCTCATTCATGGCAGTGCTACTCTAGAGAGATTAACAAAAAGTTAATACCTGCTGATCCCTTAAAGCTTTCTGTATATAGAAGAGTCTTTCATTCCTTGTAGCCTTTTGGGATTTGAAGTACAGCTGTTTTGGAAGGGCTTCTTTCTGCTCTTCAAAATCCCTGGAACGGGTTACCCAAAGAAGAAGTAAATGCTTCATTCCTAGCAGTGCTCAAAGCCAGGTTGGACGGGGCTTGGGGCAAGCTGCTCCAGTGAAAGGTGTCCCTGCCCGTGGCAGGAGTAGGAACTAGATGAACTTTAAGGTCCTTTCCAATCCAAACCAGTCTGGGATTCAGTGTCAGGCTCACTCGTAGGGAAGGGTTTGCCTGCAGGCTGCTGGGACCATTGAGTGTGGCTGGCTGACTCAGAGCCTGTGTTCAACTGTGCTGGACTGGGTGTTACTGAGCTGTTCTGTTTTCTGGGGCTGTGTTTTGGGGCTTTTTCCCCTCCTGGTCACACGGTGTTTTGCATTCAACTTCCAAGGCACCACCAGGAAACTTAAGCTATAATATTTAAATAGTTGGGAATAGATAATGTGGGAAATGGTGATAATGCTTTCTGGTTATGGACATAAAGAACCTACTTGTTAATGTTTGGCGCTGCGAACCAGTGCTGACCTTGCTGACCAAGATGTGGCAATAAGATACAGTGGGGAAGGATTTGGTGACACTGTTCCAGCATGCTCCTCTGTGGGCATAAAATATTGAAGGTGAGGTACAATGTATTTGTAGATCAGTTGCATGTTGTATACATCGTTTGTTCATAGTCTTGGATCAGGTATTTCTGTTCTACTCTCAGAAGTTGGTTTATAGTTTAAACTTCCCATGGGAGCTGTCTGGACCTGAATCATGCTCAGGTAAAGAGTTTAGAATCCCAAACCTTCTGTCTCCAGGAAGGTGTCACCTGGACTCTATGCTGTTAAGTACTTTGGGGCAGGGCCATCTCTGCTGTTGGCAGATGTGACCCACTTGCCCATATCCAGAAGGACAGGTGGGTATCTCATTAGAGGAAAGATGTGTTTGGTGTTCAGGGCATCTTCCTGACATGAAAATTCCCATTGCAAATCTGGTATTTCTATACCAAATGCAGGCATTTAGGAATATCTTGAATTTCTTCAAGTAAATTAATTTCCTGCTTTCTTCCATCAGACCTGCTGAGTTGGGTTACACTGGAGAGCAGGGAAGTGAATCACAGTGGAGCTCTGTGAAGGTCAAAAAAGACGTTTAGTAGATCTCAGGATGACAAGTGTGGTTCTACATTGGACAAGGGCCTGTAGGGACAGAACAAGAGGGAATGGCTTTAACCTGCCAGAGGGGAGACTGAGATGAGCTCTGAGGCAGAAGCTCTTCTCTGTGAGGGTGCTGAGGCGCTGGCACAG
Organism: Forpus xanthops; assembly: GCA_032466535.1. Taxonomy (NCBI): domain Eukaryota; kingdom Metazoa; phylum Chordata; class Aves; order Psittaciformes; family Psittacidae; genus Forpus; species Forpus xanthops. The sequence goes on from JASSUY010004516.1 coordinate 15,479, forward strand.
GGTGCCCAGAGAAGCTGTGGCTGCCCCATCCCTGCAGTGTTCAAGGCCAGGTTGGACACAGGGACTGAAGCAAGCTGCTCCAGTGGAAGGTGTCCCTGCCCGTGGCTGGGTTTGGATGAGCTTTGAAGCTCCTTCCAACCTAAACCCGATTATGAGTCTGACTGTTGTGGGGTATGTCTGCTGTGCCATCCAAATACAGTGTGCCCCAAAGAGTAGCTTGTAGAGTGTATTTTCATCAGTCAGCTTAAATTTGTGGGCTATTAATAGCGTTTGACATAGTTTTTTTTTTCTCGACTTGCAGTGATCTCTGACTTCCCATTGAGGTGAATGACCAGTGTGTGTTCCAGGGATGGCGGATTTTGTTCACACCCCATAGTATGTGATGGAACAAATTTTTGGAAATCAAGTTGTGGACTCCAGAGTGTAATTCTGAGGGAGAAAGGAAACCACTGAAGAAATATCTCAGTGTGCTTTTGTTTTTGCAATAGAATGGTGATGTTTCTTGGTAATGAGTTTCATCAGTTCATAGTGTGTGTGAGATCTGGCACTTGCACGTGATGAGTTCTGCTGTTTCTCCCCACTAACATGCTGCCAATCTCCAAAACTGGTAAATGAACACAAATTTTTGTTTATTTTTCCTCAGGCAAAATACATCTCCCAGTGCATTGATGAGATCAAGCAGGAGCTCAAGCAGGATAACATTGCAGTGAAAGCAAATGCAGTCTGCAAACTTACATACGTAAGTACCTGTCTGGGGTATGCTGCGATACGGTCCTTGGTTTTGTGTTGTTGATTGGAAGCCAGTCTGAGTGCCTGCTCTTCTCAGACTGGTACAGGTGAAGATGCTCCCGCATGTGCCTGACAGCAGAGGCTGCACATTCCCATCCTGTTCATTCTGCTGGCACTAGGATTGGTGCAGTTGTATTGTGTTGAGTTAGCTCAAGAAGCTGCTCTCATTTAAAACCAACCCAGTTTAACAAGTTGTTTTCAGCTGGGTTGTTTCTTATCAGCAGTTGGCTGAGCCCTTGGAACTGGTTGTTTCTCTTTATGCCATCCGTTGTCAAGGAGAAGAAAACGGTTAAAGAATTACTTTTGTGCTTCTGTTCTGGGTTTTAGTTAGAAAAAAATCAACCCTGGAAAGAGCCCTTTCCCACTGATGTTCATATCATTGTGTGTTACCTGGAATTAGTGCAGGATGTTTAAGTCTTGTTTCTGGAACATCAAGGTTTGTTTCCCTTGCTGTGAGTGAAGCAGAGTGTAACATTCCACATGAGCTTGGGAAATCTTGTAGTACTGTTTTTGGGCTCTCATTAAATCTTCACTTTTTTGAGGTGTCTTGACCTATTTTCTTGAGTCTCCTATTTCAGAAGGTTGTTTGTTACCTTTGTTTCTCTGCTTGCAGTTACAGATGCTGGGCTATGACATCAGTTGGGCTGCTTTCAACATCATTGAAGTCATGAGTGCATCAAAGTTTACATTCAAAGTGAGTTCTCTGTGTAGCTGGAGCTGTACCAGCCAAGCTGGGTTTGAATGCACTGGGACCATCTTTTGGTTTGCTTTCTTAATTACAGAAGGGAAGCAACTGTCTTTGTTTCTAGTACATGGGTAATACTTGGCCTGCTTGGCTAGGCTTTTTCTACTGGATGTTTGGCAATATCTATGTCTCTTTCATAAGAAATCGGGTATTTTTATGTGAAGGCCCCCTAAGATTCCTTTTAGCAAGTGTATTTTAGTTTAGAAGAGCTTTTTAATGTTTCTTGAAGAGTTTTGTTCATGCTTTATGTTGCAGACCTCTTTCACCAAGCAGGGTGGAATGTTATTGTCTAAGGAGTAGTTTCCAAATTGGGCTTTAGTACCTGAAAGTCAGGAGTCAACACAGACAAAATAAATGTGATGTTCTGTATTCCTTCTACTGACAATCGTAGCTTATTTCTACATCTTTGGGGTCATTGAATCTCTATCGTGTAACAAAGTAGAGAAGGTAAAGCTAGTTTTATTATCCTTAATATAGATGTATTATCCCTGGAGATGTTGCCTATCTGAGCTTATTCTTTCCTGATATAAACCCCCTTTTCTAGAGAGTCTTGGCATGCCTCCTGTTACACAAACCTCTCCTGCTAACTGTTCATCTTTCTATGAATGGTTTTGAAGCTGTCAGTTGTTGTTCATCTAAACATTGTCTAACCTGTCTTTGCAAACGTTGCTTTTCCTCTTTGCCTTTTGCAGCGCATCGGTTACCTCGCGGCCTCTCAGTGCTTTCATGAAGGGACTGATGTCATCATGTTGACTACAAATCAGATCCGAAAGGTGAACTTTTTACTTCAGTCCTTATTTTTATCTTGCATTGTCTCCCTGGTTGTATTTTCAGATCTGTATGGAGTAATTTCTAGGAATATAAAGGTGTTTGAGTAGAATTCTGTTCACTTGGGTTACAATCTGCTCGCGTTCCATAAGCTGAAGCATTAATGAAGCACTTCGGAGCTGTCCATAGACTTTCCTTGTGCTGTTTCACCCCAGCTCTGTATATAATATATATAATATGTAATATATTATACTATTGTTACTAGTATAGTGGTACTGTTACCAGGCTCTTAGGCAGCTCTTAAAAGACTGAAGTAGATCAGAAAAATTCCTGAAGTAAAATGAACAGTCATCTTGCTCCACAGGTTTTCTGTCTGTGAGGCTCTGTTTTCTTTTGGTAATAAGCTTTTGACACCTTTGGTGTTACTGTGTCCAAAAGTGAAGAGTGTATGTAAAGTTGTATTCTGTATTCATGTACCAAAGTGTGTTACTTTCATTCTCATAGAGCTTTGTGACTTGGATTCTTCCTGAGTTATTGGGTTGCAGCATTCTTTTTTCCTACGCTTCAGATTACAGACCTGTTTTCAAAGCTCTTAAGTTTAATTTTCTAAAGTATCACTGCTTCAAAACTTGACTGATCCAGTAAAAGGTGTGCCTGTAGTTTTACCATCTAAGTAGTCAGAATATCTTACACTTGCTTAAAAAAGATCGGTAGGGCGTCATCTTGTATCTTTCCTATATAACTGGTGCTTTTCCCTTTATCTTTTAAGCCATTCTGCTCTGAAAAGTGCATATCTTTAATGTCTGACCATTTTTCTTTATTATGGGGACTATTATACTGGATTTCAGTCACTTACTGGGCCACTCCTTCCTTTTGTGCCTTGAGTTTTTTATTTAAAAGCATCTTTATGCTTTTTTGAGTTTCATTGGCCTAGCAACTTTGTATTTTAAGGGCTTATCAGTTCTCAAAAGCTGTTAAAGCTGGAATGAACTGCAATTTGTTGCTTCTGAAGAAGCACATTCCATTATTCTTAAATGGGATGTGATTTCTTACCACCTGCAAAAGGTTTTAGAATAAGGTGCAAATGGGAGAGAACCCTGATGTCCTGACCATGCTTAACTCTCCCAAAGCAGCCTCCATGTACACACAGATACTTGAACACAGTCAGATATGAGCATTAATATTGTTAAGAGTCTGAAGCTTATGAAAACGTGAAACAAGATATAGGACTATGCAGGATACAAATAAGCCCAAGGAGACTTGACCAGTGAAATGGATCTCACACCCAGCTTCTGTTGTGCTTTTGTGGATGGTGCTGCCAGCAGCTTGGAAGGGAACTAATCATCATTTCTCTAATAGATGAAGCTGTTCACTCACTGTTAAGCATTCAACAAGCTTTGACCTGGCAGGGTTAGTATTTAACACCAGGTTTTTAGGACTTTAAAGATGTTCATCATTATGGCAAGAGTTTTAAAATCTTATTTCCCATCCTGAAATACCACCAGAGAAAGGTGTCTGTAGTTACTCTAAAGCTGCAGTATCCAGCTCTTGTTTAATTAGGATTAATTATGCCCATTATTAAGCCCAGGCTGGCTGCATATTACAGCTGTTGGAGGCTATTCCTGTTAAGAGATGACATAAATCCTCCTGTGAAGTAGAGCTCTGCTTCATGTGTATTGGGTGAACAACATTGGACTGAGAAAATTGTTGCTCAGCATCCTGTGTGATCTTAAATTTTTGAGCCTGTTTTTCCTTTTCTAGGATCTGAGTAGCCCTAACCAGTATGATACTGGAGTTGCACTGACTGGCTTGTCCTGTTTTGTTACTCCAGATCTTGCCAGGGACTTGGCAAATGACATCATGACACTGGTGAGTTGATAAGATTGAAATCGCTTTTTCCTGTCATTAAAGATTGTGGAATAGTCCAAATCTGGTAAATAGCTGTTACATTTAGAATTGTTCCATGTGAAAATTGATGCCTTTTATTGTAAAGGGGAGCCTTTACAGACTTGGTTAGCTCAAGAGGATTACCTCAACTATTGCTGTTATTTCTGGTGATAACCGACACTGCTTTGCTCTACCCTTAAAGCCTAAAGTAGTTGAGTCTCCCAGAAAGAAATTTTGAGGGTAGAGTGGACATAAGGACCTTGAGAAGAACTGGAAACACAGGTTTGCTAAGAGCCTGACTGCAATTGTTTCCTGAACAGATGTCTCATACAAAGCCTTACATCAGGAAGAAGGCAGTGTTAATCATGTACAAAGTGTTTCTGAAATACCCAGAGTCCCTCCGTCCTGCATTTCCTCGCCTTAAAGAGAAACTTGAAGATCCAGATCCTGGTGAGTGCATTTTAGGGAATTACTTCTGCTCCAAAGCATGTACATATATCTGCTTTTGGAATTTGTGGAGAGAAGAATACATGGGAAATGCTGTGATCATCTTTTGGGTGCTGATTGACCTGTTTAATAGGTAGATGAGCACATAAAGTTTTGACAGATGTTACCATATTAAGTATCCATTCCTTAAAATGCCTTTAAAATTATTACTTCAAACATAAAGCTATTGAAGCTGTATTAGTGGATTCACTTTTTGTGGGACAAAGCTACTTAATGGTTTTTTTACTTACCTCAGCTATTGAAAATACTTCAGGGTTTGGGGTTTTGTTAGGGAGAGGTAATGAGGTTGATCCATTCCTCTTGGGTGTTTAGCTGCTCTCATTGTGGGGGCTGTGCACTAGAAGCTTTGATTGCAATGAAGGTGTTGATGAGATTTCTGCTTTTCCCACCTCTCTTTCCCAGGTGTGCAGTCTGCTGCAGTAAATGTTATTTGTGAGCTGGCTCGACGCAATCCCAAGAACTACCTTTCCCTTGCTCCTCTCTTCTTCAAGCTGATGACATCCTCTACCAATAATTGGGTTCTCATTAAAATTATAAAACTGGCAAGTATTCTGGATGGGTGTTTGCAGGATTGGGGCTCTCACTGAAACATGTAGGGTGCAAAAATAGACTTCTTGCTTGGAGATATAGTTACCATGAAATCCAAATAAAAAGAAACCAGGAATATCTTCTGATGTTTGTTAACGTAGCCCAAGAGAGAAAAATATTTCAGTATAGCTTGGTTTAAATGTAATGAGCTGCACTTGAAATAATGTTTTTATATTGTTTAAAAACAGCTATTAAATCATTTTCTTGTCTGCACTTTTTTAAATAGTTTGGTGCTCTTACTCCATTAGAACCTAGGCTGGGGAAGAAACTGATTGAGCCTCTGACCAACCTCATCCATAGGTATGTATGGGAGATGTCACTGCTTGAGCAGCTCAAGCCAGTTTGTCTATCCTGCTAGACTGATTCAGAGCAGACCATCCAGCAGCCTTGCATCCTAAAGAGGGTTTTTTCAGCAATGACAAGTAGATACAAATTCAGCAGTAACAGCGAGAGGATGAACTGTATGTCTTCAATCCTGCCTCTGCTTTCTCTCCCCAATTCCCACAGTAGTCATTCATTTTGTTATTTGTGAGGACTTAACCCTGTTCAGTTTGGTCTCCATTCAGTCATTTGGGATCTTGTATCACTTCAATACAAGGCAGATTACCCCTGACCATCGTAAGTGCCCAGGGAACAAAACTGATGGTCTTTGTATGAACATGCTGGAGTGAGATAACCAGTGTGGTGAGTGACCTTCACGGTATCACTGCTGACGTCTGCCTCCAGAGCTGTTTGTTCATTGCCTCTGCAGCCCTCACTTCTGCAGTCTGCTCCTTTGTTACTTGTGAGGTTCACTGTGTTTCCCTCTTGTGTAGATCAGAATTTCTCCGAATTGCACTATGAGTGTGTTCAGTTGGCAGAAGTTGTCTTGAATTTAAGTTTTGGGGCAAATCATATATTGAAAGTGGGTTGCTCGCTTATAGGGAGGAGCAAGTGTGTATCTGAACACCAAAGGAGTCTGCTGGTTGTATGTGACTTGTTCCCTTTGAGGAGGGAGACTTGAGGTTCTCCATCTGCTGCCTTATTGGGAATTTTTGACCTTGGACTGAGGATTTGATCCTTGGACGAGATTGCTTCAGTGCTCAGCAGCTGGTGCTGAGGTTTGGAGTAACCACTTCCTTCCCTCTTCCCTGTGTTACAGTGCTGCTTCTCCAAGATTGGTTTTTAAACATTCGGTTTAAAATGAACGTTCATTCCTTCCCCCAACAGTTTTTAAGTGAGAAGCATTTCATCTAGTTAGAAGGTTCATGGACAGCTTCTTGTGTGTTAACTGGGTCCAGGATACTGCTGACAACTCTTCAAAATGTGCCCATTTTATTCCTTATTTAAATACTTGATTTCTGTTTCAGCACCTCAGCCATGTCTCTCTTATATGAATGTGTGAACACCGTAATAGCAGGTGAGAACTGAAATTCGTAACTTGGAAACAAGCCATGATGAACTTTGTCATCTGTTAACACCATCTGTAAACCTTTTCTAACTCTGATGTATTTTATAACTGAAATAAGTCACCTGGCAAGTGTTGATGTATGTTACTGCATAACTGTCCCTGCAATCCTTTGTTATCAGTCAAGGCTAAGTTAATACAGCTACGTTGTGTTTACTAAAGGCTGGAAGGATGGACAGTGGGTGATTATTTATATGCAAGCTCCTAGATGCTGCTCGAACTAGAAAGTAAACCAGCAGCATAGGTTAAAAAAGACTGATGCTTCATGGGAATTTTGACCAAGTTCTCTTATGTGATGGAGCAGCAGACTTATTTTTAATGCTCCAATTTCACAGCTTAAAAACCTGATGTAATTCCATAAAGGAGGTAATTGGAATCATTGATTAACAGCTTCAGTTTCTGGAGAAGGAACGTGAATTCCTTAATGGGGAGTGAGAGAGAAACAAAGCTAGAAAGGGATAACACAGGATTGCTTCTCAGACTTGGTGCTTTTCCTGTCTTTAGTGTGGAACTGGAGGATTATTGACATCCACAGTTGGGCCATTAGCCTGTCTGTTGTGTGTAGTTTGGATAATGATGCAGGAACTTGCTGTACTGGGTCAGTTCAAAGAGGAAAGGGAGATCTGTCACTCACTCTGCAATCATTTCATTCCTTGAGGGAAATGTGAGATGACATGATGAGGGGAAGAAATACCATGGAGGTTCATTCTGTTGTGGATCAGTATGTTCTTCCCTGAGACACAGCAGGCTGGTTCTGTGGATTAAAGGGAAATTCACACCCTCAGAAAACCTCAGGTGCTGTAACGTAAAGCTCAGATTCAGAAGGTGAGAGGGGAAACTGTGTGCCTGCAGTACAGCAGCACCTTGCACCTACCAGCTCTCTTCATGACCCAAAACCAGAGCATCCAGTCCACATTCTTTGAAATGGATCTGTCACTATGGAGAGCAAGATGCCACTGCACATATTAGTCACCAGGGCCAGCTCTGCATTGATGTTGGCTTGGCTGTGCTGTATGACAGCAACAGTTATCAGGGTAACAGCACCTCTGCTGCAGGGCTGTGTGCTGCCAGAGCTTTACAGACATCCAGTGGAATCAGCAAGGGGACCTGATTTATGCCTACAGCCTCTTGCTGGCTTGATTAAATCTAATTACATTAAACTCCAGGATCCATTGCTGCATCCCATTACATTATGGAAGTGCCTGTATAAAAAGTCAGCTATACAGTAGCTGATGACACATTGACAGTCTTGACTGCTACTTGATAGCAGTAAACCAAACCTTAATGAGAGCAAGCTTAATGAGAAGCAGCTTTGACCTGGCTGTTGCAGCAGTTCATACCTTCACACTCTTATTCTCTGCACTGCTGTTATTACTCTCAAAGAATATGAAACTGTAGTTTGTGTCCCAAATTCCTCCCCCTTAAAAATCCAAGCAGAGTAACAATAAAATCAGCCTGGCATCTTTCCTTGTGAGCTGAGCTGGCTATTGACCTTTAATGATGCATTCATTCACAACACAGGAATACTAACTGAACTGTGTGCTTATGTGTTTCAGTTTTGATCTCTCTGTCCTCTGGGATGCCTAATCACAGTGCTAGCATCCAGGTACAGCACTGGGGTTTGGTGGGGGCTGTTTGTTCTGCTCTATTGTGTAGCACCATGTGCCATGAGGAAACTGGATCGTGTTCCTCTGCCAGAAGTTAAAGCAGTAGCTCCCTGAAGCACTGTCGCTCAGGTGGAGTGCTACAGACTGAAGCATTTCCTATATAAATTCTCTAATTTCCTTTGCTCTAAAATGAAGATTCTTCTCATTTAGGGTTTTCCTAACTCTTATTCAGTTGCTGCTGTCAATACAATCATGCAGGGTTCCTTTTGTTTTGAAATCTGTTAATGCAACAAGACCCTCTTACCTAGAGGCCTTGGTCTTGGTCAGAATGCTTCCTGCTGTATTGAGTGCACATTAATGTCTTTTAATTAAGACTTTCAAGGCTTGGAGTAAACACAGTGTGGTCTTTCTTTTCCAGCTTTGCGTTCAGAAGTTAAGGATATTGATAGAAGATTCTGACCAGAACTGTAAGTATGTTGCATGTCTTCATGGAAGCTTTTAGCAACCAACCACTGGGGAGAAACTGCAGCGGTCTTAGAGGCACGAGCTGTTCCTTTGAACAGCTTGTTCAGTGTCCTCCTGCCCAGTACATCGTGGACAATGGCTGGGATTTTGAATGTGGAGATGATTTTTGATAGTGAGCACTTCTTTATAAGGAGCTTTTTTAACAACAAAACGTATTATTGCTGCTCTTCGTGGTCTTGTAAATCTAAATCAGTTCTCTTTCCCTTCTTGGGGTTTTCCCTTTGTATAAACTTGCTGCTTGGAAAGTAGTGAGGGGTATTTGGCAGTGTAAGTATTATAATAGTAAAATGCAAATGTGAGTGTTTGCTTATTTTAGTGACTACAAAGAGCACTGTGAAACTCTTTCTTGTACAAACCTTTTACTTGCCATCTGAATTTTTCCCAACTTAATGCACCAGTCTTCAGTGCGTGTTCATCCGAGGATGCCTGTTCTCAAGCCTTATAGTTTATATATTGCATATTTTTAAATCACTGATGAAACTTGAGGTGCAGGATGACTGTGATTATATATGTAATTATGTGCCTCTATAGGGGATTATGGAATTAAAGACTATATTCTGTGGTGCACTGCTTCTCAAAAACGCTTTTTCTCACCATAGATTTTCATTCAAGTGTATTTCAGGAGAAGCATGTGGTATCAAGATTTCATGCTCAACACAAAACACTGTTTCTATATTTGGAAAGAAGTTTTATTTTGTCTTTCACAGTGAAATACCTGGGACTGTTAGCTATGTCCAAAATCCTGAAAACACATCCTAAGTCAGTTCAGTCTCACAAGGATCTCATTCTCCAGTGTTTGGATGACAAAGATGAGTCTATCCGACTCAGAGCTTTAGATCTCCTGTATGGCATGGTATGTTGCTGCGTGTATTTCCTTTCCTCTCCAGCCCCTGTCATCCTTTAGAAGGCTGATGCTTAAGAAAAGCCATGCAACTTTCTCTTTCCTTCTCCCCAGTAGTCTTATGATAACAGCTCCCTGGTTGTTTCTGGCCCTTATGATAAGTTAAACATCAGGCACAGCGTGGTTTTGCATACTTGTACTGGCTCTTCGTTAATAACAGCATTGAAAAGCGATTTTCAGGATCCCTTTTTGGATTGTGACCAAAGCTGAGGCCTAGAGGGGTGGTTCTGATTCCTTGTTAACACACGACATGGGCCTATCAAAGAGCTAGGAGGTGCTTTAATGAAATTAAAAGGACTTGACAATATGGGATATGGCTGCTGTGGTTTAACCCTTTAATTACTCTTTAACAGGTATCAAAGAAGAACTTGATGGAGATAGTGAAGAAACTGATGATACACGTGGATAAAGCAGAAGGGACAACGTACCGAGATGAGCTGCTGACCAAAATCATAGATATCTGTAGTCAGTCCAATTACCAATATATCACAAATTTTGAATGGTCAGTGGTTTTATGTCTCATTTCCTGAGATTATCAGCAATGGTAACACTGGATTGACTGCTGATAAAATTGCACCCGTTTTACTTTCTGTAGGTACATCAGCATCTTGGTGGAGCTGACCCGACTGGAAGGCACACGGCATGGCCATCTCATAGCAGCTCAGATGTTAGATGTAGCCATCAGAGTTAAAGCTATTCGTAAATTTGCAGTTTCTCAAATGGCCATGCTTCTGGACAATGCTCATCTCATAGCCAGCAACACCCAGAGAAATGGGATCTGTGAGGTGCTTTACGCTGCTGCTTGGATATGTGGGGAGTTCTCTGAGTAAGTGCAAACACAAAACCTGACACACTTTGAGTGGCTTCTTTCTGACAGATTCTAGTCACTGAAACGTGCTTTTGAGAAGGATAGTTCAGAATATGCACACTAAAGCTAACACAATGATTGCTTGTTTCCTGCTCCTTCAGCCCGCAGACCATTCAGCTGTTTCTAGCCAAGATGGGTTCTTCACTGTGAATATCTGGTCTTTTTCCTTGTCTCTGCAATCCTGCCCACTTATTCAGGAAGGCATAATTGTGGATATAAGCTGTGAGAGCTTAAGACTTTGAAGGAACACCTTCGTCATTAAGGTGTAATCTTGCTTCTATCATAAGGAAGATGTCCAGTCATCATGTTTGCATTGGTTTTTACTCTCCTCTCTGTTTTGCCCTTACTGAGAGGTTTTTGCAGAACCTTCCTGAGATTTCAGAAGTCATTTTTTTGCTCAGAACTTCTCTACCCACAGTAACACAGTTTTCCTTGTTCTTATGTCAGTATTGTCTTCCAGTTTAAATAGATGGGTTTCATCTCATGGGTGTGTGAGCATACTCTGTTCTCAGTTTGGTCACGTTTTCAAAACCCAAAAAGATCTCCATGAAGCCTGAAAGGTTGAAATTTCTCAGTTGCTGTCTTTCATCTGTCCATTCTGTCCTTATAGGCACCTCGAGGAAGCAAACCAAACTTTAGAAGCAATGCTGAGGCCTAAAGTGACAACTCTCCCAGGCCACATCCAGGCGGTTTATGTACAGAACATGGTGAAGCTTTATGCTTCCATCCTGCAGCAGGAAGAGCAAGCTGGGGAGAAGGAAGCGGCTCAGGAAATCACGCAGCTGATGATCGACAGGTTGCCTCAGTTTGTACAGAGTGCAGACCTGGAAGTTCAGGAGAGGGTAAGAGTCCAAAAGTACTTTGGAATTGCCTATACCATGTCTCTCCTTTCTCTGAAGCAGATGTGTAATGTTCTGTGGCCGTGCACATTCTATATAAACTGTTATTAATGGTGGTGACATTTCAGGTCTGAGCCCAGGTTCTATTCCATCCAGTTCAATGCCACCTCTGAAAAGTGCAAGCCTTTCACTCAAAGCAATTTAAATTTAAAATGAAGCAAGCACCTAAGGACACAGGAAGGGCACAGCCAGATGAGGGGATTAACAGCAATTAGTTTACATTTGCCCTAAACCTGCAGTTCGTGCTGCTTCTCTTAATTCCCTTAATGGAGCAGAACAGTTTCTCTTCTGCTGACTTGCATTGCAGTTTGATTCTGGGGGGTTTTATATTCAGTTTGTTGATATTAGTTCTCAGATTACTTCTGCTTTTGTTTTCAGGCTTCTTGCATCTTGCAGCTAATTAAATACATTCAGAAGCTACAAGTAAAAGAAGTACCAGTAGCTGAGGAGGTAATAGCACTGTTTGCTGGTGAGCTGAACCCCGTGGCTCCTAAAGCACAGAAGAAAGTACCAGTTCCAGAGGGGTAAGGTTCCTTCTCTCTCCCAAAGCCTTATTTAAATCTTTAAACTCTTAAACAATAAAGCTAAATATATCATGAGAAGCACTGAAATACTCAGGGGTACTGAGGCAAATAGTTTGTTTATTGCAATCCTTCACCAGGTTGGACCTTGATGCCTGGATCAATGAACCTCCATCAGACAGTGAGTCTGAAGAGGAAAAGCCCAAAACGATTTTTCATGATGAGGAACAAAGGCATTCCAGACATAGGCAGCCAGAAATAGATGAAGAGGAACTGGCCAGAGTAAGTGCATGTTAAAATGCTTTTCCCTACATAATTCAGTAGTGATGCTGTAAGCAGTTGGAGCTGTTGTGGATTCTCTGTGTGCACAGACCTGTTCTGCTTTCCACAGCTCAGTGAATCTGATGATCTGATGTGAACAAAATGCATGTATTTGAATACAGGTACTTTTGTAGGCACTGTGGAGTACATCTGGTACAGAGTTCTCTTGGCAGTCCAGCTTGCCTAGCTCGTCCAGATGGAAAAAAGATACTAAAAAACCTTGGCTCTTGTGAGGAGTTCTGAGCTCTTGTAAAAATGTGACCTGTGAACTGTGGTGCAGTTCTTTTGAAGCACAGGGCCTTGAGGATGGACACTTGTGCTGGGCTTTGCAGCTGTTTGATACTTTACACACCTCCATTGGTGTACTTCTGTTTTCTGTGCAACCTGTAGCAGCAGAAGCAGCAGCATCCTTGCTTGTGGACTTCAGCAGCTTCTGTGTGTTCCTCTAATGTGGCTGTTCAGTGGTGGTACCACCTTTCCTGCTCCTGACCTTTTTCTTTCCATAAAGAAAACTCTTTATTGATAAAGGGATTTCTTCCTCTCTTTGCAAAAATGAAAATGGCAACGTCTGAATTGCCATCAGAATCTGGTCTTTGGGAGTTAATATCTCTATCTTGCAACTACTATCTCTGGTCTACAATTAAAAAGCAAAGAAAGGGTATTCTAAGGGCTGTTGGTTACGGTAGTAAAAGTACCTGTATGTGTATCTGAGGATGTCTTTAACTCAAAACTGGTTTGTCATACACAAGCCACTATGCTGGAGGCTTTTTGCAGGTAGATATGTATTGTTGTATTATTTCAGAGAGATTGCGTTTTGTGCTTTGATGCTTTTTATCTGTCCTTGCTTACAAACAGACAACCTAACTACAGCTCCTCTTCTGTTCTAGCGTCGAGAAGCCCGGAAACAAGAACAGGCAAACAACCCATTTTACATTAAAAGCTCTCCTTCCCCACAGAAGGTGAGTGAGTCTGAATTAAAATGTCTTGCTGGCCTGACAGAATTTTGTGAAGGCTCAGTGGCTGTTGGAGCTGCAGCTTCCTTGTGGGACGTTCTGGTTATTCCCACTACAGTTCTGATGGCTTTTAATAGTGTGCTGACTGCAGTGGCTGCCTGCTATTTCTGTAAATCAGTTTGTGTTAAGAAACTCACAAGTGACCTAATGTCACAAGAGCATTCTGGGAATCTCTGGGAGACATTCAGCTTGGGAATAAGGAAGCTTTAATTGTCCCAGCTCCCATTACAAAGTAGTTTGGAAGAGTCTGAATTAACTTGAAAAGCACAGAGTTTAGATGTCAGCAAGGGCTCTCTAAAAGCTGTAGAGAATCACTGCTGTGTGCCCTTGTGTCACAAGTTCCTGTGCAGGTAATTTGTCCCAACACTGGGTTCAGATTGCTAGGCACCTCATTAAGAGCAGTACATGAACAGGTGGTGTGTTTTAGAGATCAAAAGGTCATTAACATCTTTTTCAGGGAAAGAACCTGCTTTATTCCCTGTATATGCTATGGACTTTCTCATTTTCGTCAATTCAAGTTTCAAAATGTACCTTTTAAAAGTTATTAGAAATAAAACACAAACCAAAAACTCTTCAGAGGTACAACTTCAGGGCAACAGCAGGTTAAAAAACTGTAGCTAAAAGCGAGGTATTCTATGATATAGCTGTCAACTGTCTTTGGAATACACTTTGCTCCCCCACAGGATTTAGTACAGAGCTATTCCATTCCTATCCTTTAACTTTACTTTAAGGATTAAACAGATTGCTGTTTAGAAATGCATCTGTTTATGTAGGTTTGTATCTGGCAGTGCTCAGAATGTAACAGGATTTCCTTTTCCCAGCGATACCAGGACAGTCCAGGTGTGGAACATATTCCCGTGGTCCAGATTGACCTTTCTGTCCCATTAAAAGTTCCAGGTAAGTGCAGCTAATCTTTAAAATTAATTACTGAAATTCTGTTAAGCAGAAGTGATGATTCCTTCTTAGGAATTCTTCCTTAAGTGTTTAAGGGCAAGGAGCAAGTGTGCTTTCATTAAACTCTTAAAGGCATCCTCTGAACTCACATGTGTTGAAAATAGTATTTTGCAGTCCAAGTGCAGCTCCTCTCAAGACAGTATTAGCAGAAAATCTGTGATTAAATATATTATGCAGCCAAGTGTGTATTATCTTAAATAACCATTGTTCTATGTAGGTAACTGTCCCCTTTGGAATGTCTTTAAGGGCTAATGAAGGTGACCAGGAGACTTGGAGTGTAATGGTAGAGATACTATTTTAATACCGTGTTTCAAGTGTCAAAAGATAGTTGTGTATCTAATGAGGAGTTTGGTATAGCACTGAGAAGCTGTTGATAAAGGGGGCAGTACATCGTAAGTGATGAGTCCTAAGTGCAGCTGTTTAAGGTTTACATAATAAAGTGGAAACTTATCAGTATTAGTACAGAAATGGTATTAACTCTGTTTAAAATATCATTGTTTAGATGCAATTTAATCCAGTTAATGTGGATGAGAGTAAGGGAGCAAGGTAGAACACTGTCCTGTTTCTGGAGAGATGGAAGTACAGCTGGTGGTAGAGGGGCTGTGGGATGAGAGGGAAGCATGACACAGGAGCATGATCCTTCTAGTTCTGAGAAGCTAGAAGTGAGGTTCACTCCCGATATATTGTTTCAGTGATCAGTGTCCATGTGGACTGTAGCCTCAAAGCTGTTTGTCTTCCTCTGCAGGAATGCCTATGTCTGACCAGTATGTGAAACTGGAAGAAGAGCGAAGACATAAACAGAAACTGGAGAAAGACAAGAAAAAGAAAAAGCAGAAAAAGGAGAAGAGGGGTAAACACCATCGCCATAACTCCCTGCACACGGAGAGTGAGGAGGACATAGCTCCAGCTCACCACGTTGATATCATCACAGAGGAGATGCCCGAGGTCAGTTGTTGTGGCTGGTGGGCAGAGCTGTGGCATTTATCTGTGTGCTCTTCTTGAGACAGTTTCCCTCCAGAACTGCCAGCCAGTCCGTATTGTTGCAGTTCAAGAGCTCTGATTCCTTGTTTAGGAAGTGACTGATTGAGATGATCCTCAGCTGTCCCTTGCAGCAGAGAAGTGATTGTCTCTTTGTGCACAAAAAGACAAAAATTGTCACTAAAACTATTTAAAAAGCAACCAAAAAAACCCTCCAGATGCAACAAAACAATATGCATCTCTGCCGTAAAAGTAACGCTGTCCAAATAGGGACTTCATTTATTATGCTCTGCTGCTTCACTTTGACATTAACTTGCTGTCTAGTCAGCAGGTTTGCAGCTGATTGTAATTAATTGTGCATGCTAATGATGTCATCTGTATTTGTTCCGAAAATTTCCTTTAATCAAAACCCAACAGCAGCAATTCCAATCCTGCAGTTTATGAAGAATAGGTTTTTTTCTGTTCTGAATTAATCTTGTAACCAGATGCTGCATTACAACGCATTGTTCCTATAATTTACCGTGGCTGACTGCAGGCTGGCCTGTTCCAGGGTTTGGGTGATGCCCCATTCTTGGCAGTGTTCAAGGCCGGGTTGGATGGGGCTTGGAGCAACCTGCTCTAGTGGAAGGTATCCCTGCCCCTGAGCAGTCTGGATAAGCTCTAAGGTCCTTTCCAAGCCAAACCATTCTGTGATTCTGTGATGTAAAGCTTTAGTTCTGAAGTTGCCTGTGGTTTGCTGCTTCAGTGGGTGGTATCTTTGTCTCTCCTGCAGAATGCTTTGCCCAGTGATGAAGATGACAAAGATCCCAATGATCCATATAAGGCACTTGATATAGATCTGGATAAGTAAGTGACAGTTTTGTATGTGAATGTATGTAATTGCTAACGAAAGTGCAAAAGGGCAGGTCTGGGGCTGAACAGGCAAAGGCACTATTTATCTACAGTCCCCTGGGTGAGAAGACTAGTGTTGCTATGTCTTGGATGTAACCTCAGATGATCAGCCAGGTGTGGGTTTCCACTGCAGCATAGCTGCTAAAAGCCAATCTGCTGCAGTAGCAGGGGGCTTAGGAAGTGCAGGAGGATCCTTTTGTGTACCTGAATGGACTTGGAAAGCCCAGGCAGTGTGGCTGGGATCAACTGTGAGAGAGTTACTCTGAGCTTTGGGGGTAGCATTGTCTCTGATCTAACCTGCACTGGCACCGAGTGTGACCTGCTTTCATCTGTGTTCATCTCATTCACTGTGAACATGGCAAGCCTGTGTGCTCTGCGCTATGATCATTTGACCAGTAACAGCTAAGTCATAGCATCCCCATTTCCCTCTGGACAATGGATGGTTCCACTGCTGGAAAATGTCATTCTAATATGATTGATTGAATGAACTGCCCATCATAACTTTGACCGGGGTCTGGTCCCCCTTCAGCTGCTGGAGTTGTTCACATATGAGCACCCCAGGCTGCAGTGCAGCAGACTGGGTCCCTGCATGCCACACGATGATTAGCAGTGGGCTGTTAAGTATTGCATGTAGAGGGGTTTTAGTTGGTGTCGTACAAAATCACCATGCTAAAAATGATTGCTGCTTTATGGTCCGTGGATACCTCCCCAGAAGTTCCAAGGGCTGTGGAGGCACACGTGTGCATGTGTGGTACCTATCTCTCTGCTAACTTTAAAGTCTGTACCATTCTGTGCAGTTCTCAAACCAGATTCTACACCTCAACAGTGTAAACACTGAGCAGAGCAGTTTCTGAGCACTGGGCTCCAGGAGGCATCTCTGGACTTCTGTATTGTTTCCATCCATTCTCCTTCCATTCTGTAGGAGTCACTGTGCTCTTCTGCCATGTTTTCTCATGTCTCTGTCCTCTCTCTTTCTTTCTGTGCTTGCACTGCTATGTCTGTGTCACGCTCACATGCAGTCTGGTTTCAGGGAAGCCTTCCAGGTAAGAACACATCGCTGTAAGTGGTTGACCTTCTTTGTCAGGTTGGCTGATTCCAGTGAACAGCAGAAGTAATGGAAGGGAGGTGAAACTATTGAAATCACCCTCAAATCTGTGTGAGATGGTTGACTTTCAGTAGCAGTCCCTGTTCTGTACAGGTGTATGGGAGGTAGCTTAAAGATGAGATCTATTTAGTTCTCACACAGGGCCCATCTTATCCTTACAATGTCTGTTTCAAAGTACAAATGAATTTGGGCTGGTGGTTCTTGAAATATAAGCAAAAGATTAAGGCAGATGGGGCCGCTAGAACTGTTCCTGAGCTGCTTTTGCTGCTCAGACATGAAAATTTAGGTGGAGTAAAAGCTGTAGGAATAGAAGAAGAGGCAATAAGTGAAATTCTCATTGATTTCTGGACAGTGTTTGCCAAGAATGGAGAAATGCCTATGGTGGTTTTTTTTTCCCCCCAAGTAACGGGTTTGGGCCGCAGTGTAAATCTGAACTAGTGCTCATAGAAACGGGTATCTGAAATTAAACACTGCTTTTAAAAAGTAATGGTAGAGATTCATAGCATTAGCTTCCAAAATGAACCAATTTCTTACTTAAGACAGCAGCAACAAACAACGTGCCCTTTACTCACTGTTGCAAATGCTTCCTACTGGTATTTCACATCTTCACTCTTTGAGAGTGGTCCTACAGAAACGCAGCATAGCACTATGTGTATGTAGGTGTTACTCAACCTGGAAATCTGTAGTTAGAACTCTCAGGAGCAATCAGGTGTCAGCGAGAGCTTGTCTATGTCACCTTCAAATTGCTTCTATGAAACCATAAGGGCAGTGTCTGCGGTTACATAAATTGACTTCAGGTAGAGAAGGATGTGCCCATTGAAGACTTTGGGGGCTAACTCATTAAAACCAAAGCATGCCTTGTCTTGGATGCCCAGCAGATAATCTGAGCTAAAGGAGACTGCCTGCAGAAGGATAATGGTCTCTTTGTTTTTAAGACCCTTAGCAGACAGTGAGAAGCTGCCAGTGCAGAGACACAGGAACGTTGAGACCCTGAAGTCACCAGACTCAGAAGCTCTCCTAGTAGAGAAGAAGAGCAAGAAACCCAAAAAGAAGGAAAAGAAACACAAAGAAAAGGAGAGAGAGAAAGGAAAGAAGAAAGAGAAAAAGGTAGAACTGGAGGAAGAGGAAAAAAGGGTAATTTGCCAAAGCTTGCATTGCCTTAAAAGTGCTGTTGTGGGCCGTATTTACTGCCGTGTTCTTTGTTGCTTTAGGAACAGTCACATTTGACCATTCAAACAGCTGAATGTTTTCAAGCTTTCGTTAATTTTTCACAACTGTAAAAGCAGGTATTTAAAGATTTCTGTTGATAAAAATAACATTTGTGTAGCCTTCTGAGTCAGCAGAATTCAGTGTACTGCAGCCTACGCAGCAGGTCTGCCAGACCTCATTTGGAAGCGGAGTTTTCTGATACAGGGTCTGCTCTTAAAATGGGGAGCAATTTAGCAAAACATCAGGAGCTCCCTTTTGTTCTACATCCTATCCTGTGTATGCTCCAGAATCTTTCAGTTATAAACTTTAATGGTTGTCAGTTGCTCTGAAGACTTGAAGCGTCTTTGTTAACTGCACTGCAGAGATGCCCTTCTCTAAGGTGCAGGCAATGTGTAGTTACTGTGATCTGTAGGCGATTTGCAGTTACTGTCAGCTATGTCCAGGTTTGGAAGTGTACTCAAAAGCCTGAGTTAAGCTTCTTGAACTATTTGCTCCTGAATGTAATGCAGATCTGTATATGAGCATACTGGAGTGATGCATTGCCAAGAAAACTTCAGGGTTTAATTTAACCGATGGCTTTATTTTTGTTAGAAACAATACCAAAACAACCATAACGGTTTTGTTTTCTCTTGGAATTCAGGGGGAAGACTTGGATTTCTGGCTCTCCACTGCTCCACTGCCTGCTTCCACTACCCAGCCACAGGTAGACATGCTGCCGCATTGCAAGAAGCCTTTCCTTATGCTTGTGTCTTAGCTGGGATATGCATGCTCTGTCATGCCATGGGAAAGAAGGGAAAGCTGGGCTTCATCTCCTCAACTTACTGCTGCAAAGCAATGATATTTTCTCTCCCCAGTTTGCAGACACTGTAATGGGAGGTTTCAGGCCCATTCTGTGCAGATCAGCGGGTAAAAATACAGATGCAGCTACAAGCTTGGTGGATTTTACTGTCATTGGTGAGGTTTAATGTTAGGTTACACTGTGGTTTACCTAGTGTGGGCTAGACACAATATTAATAGACAAGAGAGACAGTCTGAAAGCAAAAGCTTAATGAATTTTGATGGAAGGTTTAAGAGGAAGAGACAGGCAATATAAGGGGATGGATTCCTTGGAGGAAGTCTGTTTTATCTTGTCCTTAGATGATCACATTAGCTGGGTTTCAAAGACATGAAATGAAGGCTTCATACCATGTTAGGCTAATGTAATTTTTGAAATAACAATTTGGGGGAGGATCACTGCTAGGTTTTGGTGTAGGATTCAGTTGTTCCATTAGTGTCCTAATCCTTGTGCTAATGTACTCAGAGTGAGCCTGAAGTGGGTGCTGCCCTTGTGACTGAACCTCAAGAGATAAAAAAGGAAGAAAGGGAAGAGCAAGATGAAGAGGAGGATGATGAAGGAAAGGTAAGTGGTTTAAGTTGCTGACACCCTTAACCATGTTCTCCTTGTGTTCCTTAAAAGAAGCACACAGGAATTACCAACAGCATCGTGTTCATTATAATGACTACATGCAGATGGGCAGCAGTGGAATGTTGCATCCTTGAGGAGCTTTAAATGCTTCATAGGAAGAGGTTTGGCTGTTTCTTGAGCTGAGGGTCAGGTCACAGTGTTAAAGCTGAGCTTCCAAACTGCTGAAGAGATTTGGCTGCCTGCTGATCCCAGGCTGCTTTGGGTTAAGGTATGGTTGTCTGAGAAGGGAGCAAATTAACTGTGACCCAACACAGTGATGGTTGGGGTTTAAGGAATGGGAGCTCTGTTTTGGGTTTCTGCAATAGTAAAAGGCTGCAGAGAAGGAGAGTCTGGAGTTGAAAGGTTGGTAAGAGTGGTCATGATGTAATGGCTAGAAATACAGGGTTTCTTCAAGGGTTTTTTTTGTAGTTTCTTGTTTTTCTTGACAGAAATCCTCCAAACATAAGAAGAAAAAGCACAAGAAAGAGAAAGAAGAGAAATCAAAGGATAAAAAGAAATCCAAAAAGAAGAGTCATCACAGCGAGGAGGAGACAACCGAGTCAGTGCAGAATGGAACACTAGATGATGAACCACTACCAGTGAGTTCCTGTGCACTGGCAGCCCTTGCCTTGGGGAAAAGGCAGGAGCTAAACTGCTTTGGGAGGAAGAAGAATGACAGCTCATTTCAGAGCAACTAATTACATTGCAACTGTTCTTTCTTGTTTTTCAGCCTATGTCCAGTTATCGCCTTCTTGCTGAAAATCCATACATTAAAATGGTGAGTGGTTTGGTGTTCATTTCCAGATGTGGCATGGTTTAGTGGGAGGTGTCCCTGCCCATGGCGGGGGGGTTGGAATTAGATGATCTTAAGGTCCTTTTCAGCCCTAACTGTGCTATGATTCTATGTCTTCTCTTTTTGCGCTAAGAAAAGACGAGGGTACCCTGGGGATAGTATAGGGCTTCATGTAGACATCATTTAACTGCAGAACTGTTAAAATCCCAAGGGGCAGAAATAAAACAAAGCTCCATTTCTCTTCCTTAAGTGGGTCCTGCTTAAGTTGTTATTTTCTCACTACTTAGCAGCTCTGTGGAGCTGATCACCAGTGTGCTTTCCATTCCCCTCTAGCTGTACCTTTAGGAGGCTTGTTTTCTTTGGTGCTGTGCTCTGCTGTTCGAAGTTGAATCTTTCCTGTGACTCTTCCATTTACAGACTTACGATATTCAAGGAAACCTCCAGAATGATAGTCAAGTTACTGTCTCTGTTATCTTTGAGAACAAAAGCACTAGCTTCCTTAAGAGCATGGAACTAAATGTCCTGGACTCTCTGAACACTAAAATGCTCCGACCAGAAGGATCATCCGTACATGATGGGATACCGGTGCCCTTCCAGCTCCCCCCTGGTACGCAGCTTTGCACAGGGCTCTTGGAGTATGTCTAGTCCTGCACTGCCCTCCTGTGGAAGGAATTATTCCTGCTACTTGCTGTTTTCCAGAAAGACTCTGCCTGAGTGTTCCTGGGCTTTCCCACAGTTCACTGGACAGGATAAGCCTCCTTCCAGTATGGCTGTAAATGCAGGTGGTTCTGTACAGCGAGCACAAAGCCTAACGTAGGGCTGGGATTCGGAATGTCTCGAGCTGTTTTTCAGGTGTCTGCAGGCTGGCACACCTTTTGAACATGCCAGCATCACCAGGAATCTGAAATTCAGGAGTTTGCTATGAGATTTAAAAGGAAATGAAGCTTACAGGTTCATGAGCCATTAGAATCTGGATTTATTCTCAAGCTATTGTTTGCCTGTTTTGATGGCAGAGGCCATATGCAGTGAAAGTTTGTGTTTATTTGGATGGGGCACTGAGCCCCAAGGAAGTATTAGATACAGATGGAGGATAATGGCTTCATACATTGTACAGTCAAATCACTGAACTGCTTTGACCTTCATTTCCTTTGAATTCTGACTCAGCTCATGGAGGGCATCTAGGATTTAGTGGCTTCAGCGTGCATTTTGATCCCTCACAAAAAGCAATTGGGTATTCGTTTCTTATTCTATAGAAGGCAGTTCTCAGTACAGACTATGTGTACTAATAGAAAAACAACTGAACCTTGGAATTTGGTTTAGTTCTGACAAATACTTAGAAAGCTGTATATCTTTCCAGTTACACAGGCAGTTGAAATCTATTGCCACTGTGACATATTTCACCTAGACATTCACTCTATAACCCCCACCAAGTGCCAGCTGTCACTGCTGCTTTCCAACACCCAAGAGCTAAGTGCTGAAACACAGTGAAGTCACAACAGGTTTTGGGCATCTAACTCTTCTGGCTCCGTGGAAAACTTTAAACTTTGGTTCAGAAATAGTCAGAACATAAAGCTTAGCTGCTACTGATGGGTTTATTCTAACCATTACTTAGAGATGGAAACCATTTTCTGACCTGACTTCTCCCTCTCCTCTCTTCATGCTAGGAATCTCTAATGAAGCCCAGTTTGTGTTTACACTTCAGAGTATTGTTATGGCTCAGAAGTTAAAAGGAACACTGTCCTTTATAGTCAAAGTAAGTGCAGCTTTAAACTCTGTGCTTCTGCTTCCTTTGGAACTGCGTAAGGGAGCTTGACTTGGGTGGAAAGCACTGCTTTAGAGCTTTTTTTTAGGCATCATTTCATCCCTGCTGCACCAGCCCATTCTGTGATGTGAGAAGTATTTTTACATGACATCTCGTGCAAAGAGTGTCCTGAATACTGTGTAAGCATGCCCTAAATTGTCATTCCTGGCAGTGTGTGAGCAATGCAGCCTGAAACATATGCCACATTGTCAGCTAGAAATCACTGCAGTGGTGCATCTGCCAGGGAGAGGAGGTCAGCCAGCTAGGGAGAGGTACAACCCAGTCTGTTTTTTCTGATCTCAGTTATCCCAAGATCAGTTGGACTCTGCTACCTGGTGCAAGGCTGGAAAACAGTAAGAATTCGTTGTAGGTAATAAGGATGAAAACCTAGCCCAAGAGTGAGGTTAGCTGAAGGCAGTGTTTAATGAGTATCAACCTGTGCAAGGTCATACGGGTTTCTGATCTTATTTCAGGACAGTTTATTAATGAGGGAGCTGCATGAACAGCTTGAAGGAAGTGAATGGAGACAGTTGTGGCTACTCCTGGGCCAGCCATTTTAAGGGTTTCTTTAAAATAGTCCTACTTTCAGTACCTGAGAACCTGGGAGAGATTAATTTCTTACTTTGCTTGGGAAACTGAACTGTAAAGCCACATCTCCAAGTGTTAGTTTAAACTCGGTCTGCTCCACGTATTTCAGCAGAATGCAATCAAACATACAGCCCACTCTCTCCAGATGTATCCCTTACCTGCTGTAGGGGTATGTATCAACCCAGCTACCCAAATCTTTCCTCTGAACAGCGCGATCTTGTAGCATGATGCTTGTTCTCAGACTCATCCTTCAGGCCCAGCCAGGGTACATCAAAGGGAATTGAGCCCTAAAGTCTTCCTTGGTGCCTGTTTGGTAGGTGGGGGTGGTGCCTCCTCGTGCTGCCTCAGGGCTCCCATTCATCTCCTTTCCTTTGACCTGTTGCAGAATGATGAAGGTTCAACCCATGAAAAACTAGATTTCAAATTGCACTTCAGTTGCGCTTCATACTTGATCACGACGCCTTGCTATAGGTAAGTGCCACTTAGGGAGCACAACACTGGTGCTTTTGCCACCCATGTGAAGCTGAGCTTTGGCTGCGGGGCATCTCTGTAAGATACACAGCATGCTTTTGATTTTGGCTGCTTGTGATTGCTTTGGTTACAGTTTGGTTATCTTATATAATGATGTCTGACTGTCAGAATATGTCCAGCAACTTCAAGAATTTACTCATTCTGAAGAAGGAGCTGTGCCCTGTAGGCTGGCAGAGGTCGTGTGGAAGTAGCTGTAGTTGAGGTCGTTCCCATCTGGAGTATGGTTTCTACATTTGCTTTAAACCCATTTCCGTAGAGCTTGGTAGTACTTAGACTTCTGCATCCTGCGATGTCTCAAGGTCTGCATGGGGTTAATGTGGCAGATTTCACTTGAATTTCCAGTTGAAGTGTTTACTTTCCTTCCTGTTTTGCAGTGATGCTTTTGCCAAGCTCCTAGAGTCTGGAGATCTGCACATGAGCTCTATTAAAGTAGATGGAATTAGCATTTCTTTCCAACATCTACTGGCAAAGATCTGTTTTCATCACCATTTTTCAGGTGAGCCTTGATGCAAACCTTCCGCAGTAATCTCCTGTTCTCAGATTCCTGCTCTGCTTGCCAGTGCAACGTTCTGTGGCCTCAGCAGTGACAGGAGGAGGTGATGGCCAGATGCAATAAATTCGGGAGAGGAGTTTTTTCCAGTTCTGTAATAGATCAAAACATGCAGTGTTCTTCAGAATGAGCACTCCGTCTGTCCCTGTGGCTTTCCTCCAGCCCAGTGAGGCACATGCCAGGTACCATGGAGCAGCTTGCTTATAGGCAGGGCTTTAACTAATCTCTGAAGGCTATGTTTGGTCTCCAGTGCTTCAGCCTCCCTCTTCCCCTGTTTTGTTTCAGTAAAGGAGAGCTCAAGCTGTTCCATTTTGGACTTAATAGTTAAAACACAAGTACTGGATGAAGCAAAACAAATGGCTGTTTCATCATGTTCTGGTGAACTCCTTAGATGTTGCCTCACTGAAAGTATTTTTGGGAAAGAGATCTACATTCTGATCAGCATTTTTGCTATAAAACCATTGCAGCTTACTTAAATGACTAACCTCGTGATTATGAAATACCCCAGATAGGAGCCAGGAGGAGCCAGGCACATACATCATCTTAACCCTGACTTCCTCCTGCCCTCCCTCAGTAGAGGCTCCTGTTCCTCGAGGCCAGGCAAAGTGATAGTTCCTCTTCACAGGAAGCAAACTCTGTATTAAGTTGTCCCACTAAATCAGAATTCCTTTTCTCTTTGTAGTTGTGGAACGCGTTGATTCGTGTGCATCCATGTACAGTCGTTCTATCCAAGGCCATCACGTCTGCCTACTGGTAAAAAAGGTGAGAGCATTGTAACACTGAGGCAAGACTGGAGAGAAGCTGCAGGCTTCCTTGGCTTAGGAGAGGGAAACCCTCGTGTCTGAATCCCCTGGGGGGACACCATGGGCAGATGAGTTCATTTGGCCCATGGAGCAGTTTGCACTGAGCTGCTACCACGCTCATGGCTCCCAGTGGGCTCTCTGTTGCTCAGCACATACCCACTTGGTAGTAGCAGCACTGGTGGCTTCCCTGAGCTGTCCCCAAGGTGTCCTCTCAGCTGAGCCTGCCCTGATCCTGTGCAGGCTTCACTGGTTAATACCAACCCCGGAGCTTCGCTGCAAATAAAATTGTCCCCTCTTAGAAAAGGAACCAACTGATTTCTTTTTCCTTTTTTCTTTCAAGGGAGAGAGCTCTGTATCCATAGATGGGAAATGTAATGATTCCACTCTGCTTAGCAACTTGTTGGATGAAATGAAAGAGACATTGTCCAAGTGCTGAATACTCTTTACAGAATACTCCAACTGCAAGAAACACACCTAACGTGTAAAGCCGAGCAGACCCAAGTGTTAAGTTTCTCCCTCGTACGCATGTACTATCCTGGGGCACGTGCTTTTCAGTTAACTCCACCATTGTTTGCAGTTTAGACATTTTAAGGCTGTATGTTACCTTTTTATTTCAAAACTTTTTACAAACTGTGGTGTTAACCCTTTCTAGCCCAAAGAGACCCTGGTGACATGACTGGAGGAGGGGGGGAGGGAAAGGCACTATTTATTCAGCAGCTCATGATGATCCATCCCATAAACTTTGCTATCTGTGTGGGACAGTGGACTAAACAGAATTTCACCAACAGTAGCACAGTGTTGCTTGTGCTTATTGCCAGGGGAGGTTGACTTGATACTTAGCCATGGAATGTGTCTTCAGGGCTGCTGTAGTTGATGTATATTTCTAGCAGAGGCTGGTGCTGGACCTGAAGGCCTCTTTTGTTTTTTTATATATATATGATTTATTATTATTATTATTATTATCTCAAGATCTGTTGTGATCAGCATATAAACATCCTCCATCTCCTTGAGCTAATCCAGACGAGCCCTGTGAGAACTGGGATGTTTGACTTTCTGTTTATAGTAGTTGCCTTGAGCCTTAACCTTCTTTAGTGACAGCTGAAAGAGTAGAGAGTGACTGCATGGACAGGCTGGAAGTGTCACTGTTTGGTCCTCTGCTCCCATTGACCACCCCTGCAAATGGAGTCTCTCATGCCTCTGCCCTTTGAGCAGCCTCTGATGATGTGTTTCATGAGTCCACTTCAATTTCACATTCCTAGGGTGTAGCAAGAAACTGGAAATCCAAGGGGGTCTGTTCCTGCTTTTGTATCATTTCACTCACCAGCTGAGGTTGACCACTGCCAGGTTGGAGTGTAATCCTTTGTGCTCTGAACAGTTTGGAGGTACAGCCCTACTCCCCCTCTCATCCCTGCAGCATTCCACAGCCCTGCCCTTGCAGTGTTGGTGGACTGAGCAGTTCAAGGGTACCTGGATCCCTGCTGGGGCAGGAGGAGGTGTTGGTGAGGAGCTGCAGGCCTGCTCTGTAGCAGGTCATTCCTTCAGAGGGAAGAAAGGGAGGGTCCACAAAGCGAAGCCTATTCTGCACTCGTGGAATCTTGTGGAATCACTGACCAGAAGGGGATGTTGCTGTGTCCTTTACAGCAATGCTTAAGTGATGTCCTTCTCCAAAACACTTTGCTTTGTGTTTTATCCTCCCGCTTCCACTGCTTTTACTTTTGCAGCTCCATACCCAGCAAACTGAGAACACACTTGGAACGGTTTTGCTTTGAGCCCCGGGGCAGAGAGCTGTGGGTTACTGTCACCAGGAGGGTCCCCAAGGAGGGTTGTGTTGGTCTGTGCCTCTCCAGCACCACCACCACGAACTAAACTCCATGCGGGCCACGGGATGAAGCGTTGATCATCCCTGTGTGAATGCCCTGTGCTCTTCACCCTCTTCCCACACAAGGGTGTTCAAAGGCTCTGGTTTTATTTCTAGGACCAGCTTCATGGTCTGACCATGCTGCAGGAGCTTGTTCTCCCTGCTGGCGAGGTGGTTTAGTGTTGGTCAACCTCCCCTAGTGAGCCCGTTGGTGTATTAGAAACTGAACCTATTACAATTGTCTTCAAGGATAATGTTCCTCAATTAGTGTTTGGGGCTTTTTTTTTTAATTCATGGATGAAAACTGTCACTTTAGCATGTAGAGTCTTCTCTTACAGAATCCTGTGCAGTGATTCTAGACTTTTGAAACTGTATGATGTGTTACATTCACAAATTGATTTGCTATCAACATTCCCTTAAAAAACAACAGAAAGAAAACGAAACCAACGTACCACAAGCTGCTGTAATGATTTTGTGTCGAGATGATCCAATAAACTTTCAAAACAAAGTTCACTTTTTGGCTTTCTAACTCGTCCTTCTGTAAAACCCTCACAGTTTGTACGGACCCAAAACCTCGACACCAGTTTATCCCAGCTCTGAACGCTCTGTCTGAGGAATCTCACTCCAGTAGCTCAGGAGGAGGTAAGGACCCCACTCTGTCATAGGTTCAGCAGCAGCAGTCATCTTTCCCCTTTAAGCAGTAGCTGGTTGTCGTGGTTTCAGGCGTAAATCAATCTGCCTGCCCACTCACTCCTCCCAACCTTCTTTCCCCCCACTTCACGGGG
>JASSUY010004519.1:0-60767 GCA_032466535.1 Forpus xanthops
TGTCCCTGCCCATAGCAGGGGGGTTGGAACTGGATGATCTTAAGGTCCTTTCCAACCCTGACTATTCTATGATTCTAAAATCAAGGGTGTAATAGTACAGAGACCTAGTAGCTGAACAGAATTACTGACACACTGATGGTCAGGTTCCAAGAAATGCACATGCACAGAATCACAGAATGGTTTGGGTTGGAAAGGACATTAAGCTCATTCAGCTGCAACTCCTTGCCTTGGGCAGGGATGCCTTATACTCTAGATCATGCCACCAAAGGCTCTGTCCAACCTGTCCTTGAACACTGCCAGAGATGGAGCATTTACCACTTCTCTGGCCTCCCTGTGCCAGGGCAGAGAACTTCTTCCTAATATCTACCCTGAACTCCCCTGTTTTACTTCAAACCCATCACCCCTTGTTGTATATTAGAACTCAGTATTTTATTGTCAACTTTAGCTTTGGGAAATTTAAAGTACATAATACATGAGGGAATGTTTACTTCTTTTTCCCAGATCAGGAACCTGCTTTAGGAATAGTTTGTACCTTTCCTAGCTCCATACCTGTTTTCTACCAATAAAGTAACTGCAAACCTCACCTTCATCCCAAAAGCTGTTCTCCAAAGAAAGAGACAATCTGATTTCTTTCACATAGTAGTAGAAACAGATTGTCACAAAAAGGGTGCTTTCCCCATACACTTGGCACCAAGTGTTAGCAAAGACCAGATCACTGGACACAGACCACACCTGCCTCAGGGAACATCTGAACGAAACGGCAGAATCCACCAGTAACATTCAAACCTGCCTCTGGCTGCTGAGAGCAAATGCTGCCAAATTCAGACTCCAATTCCATTTTCTCTTTCACTACAGAAAAATACAGGATTCAAAAGCCATAATGAAACAAACCTCCACACTTTAATACAGCAGTTAAATGAACAATGCCCCAAACACCAATGAGAGACCAGCACCTCAACCTTCCCTGTTGCTGCTATATCAGGTGATGCATGAAATCTAAAGATGCCAACTCGGTAGCACCTTTGTACCAAAAACCATACTAATTCATATTTTGTATGCAGTACATTATGTTTATAACAACTAGACCTATACATACCATGAATATTATGCAGTCTTTCCTGGTCATTACTGCTCTGACATATTTATTTCCTTCAAAAGTAAAGCTGGTCTTCCCCCCTATTAAAACAGAAGTTTCTAAACCAAGAGTAAAATCAAACTTCCACAAACCAAAATCATTGTACAGCTTCTACAGTGTATCTTAGACCTTCATAGGACATACTGTAAGAAACATAAATCTACATAGTCTACTGAGATGCCTTTAAGTCTGAATATAAAGCAGGTATCAAGATAATCACCCACCAGTGAAGGTGAGGTAAATGCAGATGCTGCCAGAGTTATTTTTTTCATGTTCAAGATAGATTTTGGCATTTACTAGCCTAAAATAAGGCCTTGACACGTTCCACTTAGAAAACAAGTTTTTACAGGGAATGACTAAATAAACATCCTAATACCTCCACATCCAAAATACTCCCTGCATGAATGGAATGTAAAAGCTTCCCTGCAAATAACACATCACAAATAAAATTACAGTGTAATCTCTTTTTTCAGAGTTCTGTTACTCAGTTACATGTAACTACAGAAAGGTTTAGCTTTTTAGACAAGTGTTCTTTCTCCAGTGACAATAACGGGAAGCACAATACTTATAAAATCAGTGTTAAAATATTGTCTCGATCCAAACCATTCTATGATTTAATGATTTCAGCTCTCTGCCACCAGTAAAGAAGTCCTGCTGGCCTGCACTAGCTAGGACTGGGAATGTGACTGTTCCAGAAGGAAGACAACTTCAGAGAATCCACCTGGAGGTTTAAGTAGATGAGAAAGAATAAAGGTCAGTGATCAACCTGTTCCTCAAACAGCAGAGAGCAGGAGCGTGAGGTGATGAGTCCCACCACCTATCCTACGTAATTCTAGCATGCACTAGCTCAGATACAGCAGAAATAAAGCCAACTACCTAGAAAGACAATTCTCCCTTTCAGCAAGTTAGGCAAAGATAAGTGGCAAAGCAAAGCTGTCCCCTGTAAGTGTACACATCTGTTCTCTCTACTGCACACCAGACTCAAAATGAAAACTGTGCTTTTGAAACACGATTGCAAAGGTTTTTTTTTTTTTTCAGCTAGGGAAGCAATAAATAGGACAATATATAGGCCATGACTGTAATACACAAATATACTATCATATTTATGGTTATATAATGATTTATCCTGATGTTACAGAAACCGTTTTTTTCCCTATTCAGTTTTAGGTGAGGTATTTGATTACTAAGTTACTATTAATTACTTCATTTAAGTTCAAGTATTTATTAAAGGTTCATTGCTGCTGTATGGACATTTACTTAGAGAGTATTTAGAAAATACTAGAAGTAGGAGTAAAGGAAGAAAAAAAATCTCTGCTGCTATAGCTAAAATCTATGCAGTCTAGAACCACCTCCACTAGGTATCTTCCTACTCCTCCAAACTGGTAATATTCTAAGTGTCTTCTCATTTTGTTGAGCTGCACATTCAAATCTCCAGCAAAATTTAATAGGTTCATTGGGTCAGTTCTTTTCATCCCTAGTTAGTATACACAATTTTAGTCCCTAGCTGTACCTCCTCACATTTAATACATTTAAAGCTACTATAAATTGCTGTTAAGATTTGCTCAAGAATCAAGTCAACTAAACTTGCTAAACATATGCAACTCTTCAATGGACATATGGTTAGTTTAGAAAAGCAGCTGAGGCCATGCTTTAAACACCATGATCTCTGTAAAGCAGGGAAAAAAATAAAGCATTCAATGACATTTCTGTTTGGAACAGAACTTCCAGGTAAAATGAGAGCAGAAAAACAATAATCACTTTTATAACTGTAAAACAGCAACATGAGCACAAATTGCCATCAATATCAGAATGCTTAAAAACCATTTACATCCTGTAAATGGCAATGGAAATAAACTGAGAAGACAGTTAAACAGACTCAGATTTTTAGTCCTCAAACATTATTAGATTCTACCAGCTGTCTCAAAAACCACGTACGTTCTCTCTTGATAACTTGACATCCTGAAGACAGGAATTCTGTCAAACCATAATCAAGAGGCAAAAATGCTTTCCTACAATGCTAGAAGAGTATAAACCCTGCAGCTTCTACTGTCTGTAAAATCTGTTGCTTTGTCTCATATATATATATATATGCATATATGTACATATGAATGTATCTATGTATACACCCAAATAAGTCATTTGGTCTATCTGTCTATAAACCCATCAACATTTTCTAAGACATCTCTGGTCACGAAGCCACAGAAGAAATGCATTTAAAACCCTGATATACTACAGTGATGGCAAAAAATTCCGATGTTCTTCCCATCAGGTAGTGAACTAAATGCAAGAATTACAATACTATTCTAATAGTAAAATAGAACACAGAAGATCTTCCCTTCTTCCAAGCAAGACAGTGAAAACAAATGAACTACCCCCAAATCACAGTGTGTGACAAACAAGATGTAACGTTATGTGATTTTTTTTTGGTGCACAGAGACCTAAAGAACACATTTGATTTTTTTTTCCTGGAAATAGAAACCCTTTTGTCACCCGGGTTTTAAATGTGGCATATTTTGAAGGGCTGTGATTCGTTAAATAAAGCCAATCTGAAATAATGTCAAAATCAGGGGCTAACAACTATGAAAATCACAAGTCAAAACTGCTTTTCCATTTGTAATTTTCTAAGGGTGACACCTTTCATTTTTGCTTCTGTTTCTCAGTAGGTTGGCATAAGGTCAGTGTCAATACCAAGCAAAACAACTTGATTCACACTAAAGGTGGGAAGTTGTTCTTTATGTTATGTATTGGATGTGGATAGAGAAAGGCACATTAAATCCCCAAGTTAAATAACGTGTTTTTAGGCCAGGGTAAGTCATTTGATAGAAGTTGAGATCTTCAAGAACAAATCTCATTCAAGGCATAGATGGCAGCTCTCAGTAATATTTAAACAAATGAGTTACAAATGAAGTTTCCTTAACCACCTACTTAATTGTGTCTTAGTATCTGTATGCAGTAAAGGGTAGCTTTGTACTCTTTTAACAACTTGATTTTTACATGTTTATGCACTGTAGATTCACAATCATAAAGATGCTACAGTCAGGCTTGATAACTTTGCAGAGGGTAGGATAAAGTGTTAGGTTTGTACATTTTTGCATGGAATAGCAATAGCAGTCACACAAAATGCTGAAATCCTCTGTTTAGGTTTACGTCAGTGTCATACTATTGGGTTGGGTATTTTGGAAAGCCATTGCTATCCCTCTGGAATTGACCTAAAAAGCTGAACAACAATTCTAACCAGCTGTCACATTACATAAATTAATAAAAGAAGTAAAACCATGCAAAAAGTAACAAAGTCTTCCAATTTTGAGCCTAGAAAGTGTTTGTAAACCCACACATAAGTCAGCATCTTGCTGCAGACTGTGGTGTTCCTATCCAAGTTAAAAAAGAGTTAGCAAGATTTATAGGGATCATGTAAAGAGCCAAATCACCAGCCCGTCTCACTTAGTCTTCTCTTCCAAATAGCGTCCAGTAACTCACACAGCATCTTACATAAAAGAATCCAGGAGTCAGCCCATCTATGAAGGTCCTCCTCTCACTGTGAGTCTGAAGTTGCTACCAACCTGTGCTACCTGTACAATGATGTCCCCAGTGACTTTTGTTTCTTACATCCTTGGACAAGGAACGTCCAGAAAAAGGAAACAAAGTCTCTAGATTCCAGATTTTTTACTTATGACATTTGAGATTGCGCATGATCAAGATTGAGATTGAGATCAATCAGGATCAAACCTTTTGCGATACTAAAACCAGAAAGAGAATTCAGAAGTACTTGAGAACCTGAACTGAACCTGAAGATTTTACTTCCTTGAGCTGCTATGAGCCAGATCAACACTGGATGGATGCATGAGACTTCTTGTAAGTGCAAATGTCAGCATGAGCTGACATTTCAGCTACTTACTCTGTAAGTGGTCTCAAGCCACTGAAAATTCTTTTGCCAAGCAAGAGCAAAAAGAGCAGCAAAAAGGTAACTGAACAATGGCATGCTGTTTCTCCCTTTCCTCCTCTTTTGGAGGACAATGATACAGCGCTGGTGTCCTTCCAAAGGCACACCTGATCAGAAAATTACACCTTTAGCAGTTTTGCAGTAGAAGCATAAAATACACTTTGGAAATGCCTTCCTGCTCCTGAGCTAAAGCCTTATCTTCTGCGAAGGGGAAAACAAGAGACGTAGAGAAGACCAACCTTTTTTTTCTAAGTTCCGTAATAATGGAAAGGTCTGAAAACTCTTGCTAGGGTGAATACTGCTGATTGAATATTAATTAAAAGACAAAATAATACCCTTTTTACAAGGGTCTGCAGGAACAGGACAAGGAGGAATGGCTTTCATGACAGAGGAGATTTAGGTTGGATGTAAGAAAGAAGTTCTTTCCTGTAGGGTGCTGAAGCATTGGCACAGGTTGCCCAGGGAAGCTGTGGCTGCCTCATCCCTGGCAGTGTTCAAGACCAGGTTGGATGGGGCTTGGAGCAACCTGCTCTAGTGGAAGGTGTCCCTGCCCGTGATAGGGGGTTGGAACTGGATGAGCTTTAAGGTTCCTTCCAACCCAAAAATCCCATGATTCCATGATTTTAGAGAATTCTTCCAATTCTCCACCTTTGCATTCTAGGGAAATAGAAAGGCCATCAATACTGTCTTGAAGCCTCACAGCATCTTCCCATTAGTGCCACAGACTGCCTGGGCACTGACCGTCAGCTGAAGTGGTTACCCAGGGTTTAGGGCCTTCAAAGGATATTTATGCTGTATCAGTGACCCATCAGCTCTGCTGCTTGGAATAATTATTTGCTATGATCTTGCTTATTTACAGAAATAAGGAGTTAAGCTGTATTTCCTTGGAACACAGCAGAAACAAACAGCAGGAAGTTTCCTTACTCAGAAATCCCCCACTGGGCCATGATTCTGGCAAAATGATATTTTAATCTACATAACCAGAGAACGGCCTAAGCAGGACCCAGCAGTAACTATCCCAGGATATTCTGGCCTCAGCAACCTGCCTTTCCATCTCTCCCCCTTTGATTCCTATTGCAGTGTGCCAGCCCTACACTGATTTGACATCAGAGCTATGAGCCTTGTGGGGAGAAAAACCCCAAACTCATCTGTGTTTATTACTCCATATTTATGTTTTCAGAACTACTGGATCAGTGCTGAGCTGTGGGGTGGGACCAGCTCAAACCTCTATGAAAACAGAGCTCTGTTCCCACGCTACACCTTTGCTGTTGCACAGTCTATTACTATGATTGCCTGGAGACAGGGTAAAGAGCCTGAATTGCCTCTTCCACTGAGCCTGAAAGAAGGAAATTGGCACACCTCTAAACTTTCTTTTGGAGTTCTCCTGAGACCCTGCTCTACCCTGGCAGGAACTGCTGTCTTTCAGAAATAATTCCAGGAAAAAACTCATTTGATTTGGCAGGGGAATTACATTCCAGGGTTAATTACTTTGGCATCAGATTTAAATAGATAACCGTCAATTCAGCAGATTTAATGACTAAAAAGAACTGCCTTACTGAATGGTGAGAGAGCTCTTTGCATTACTGCATTTCAAGTGTTATCAGGCTGGAGACCAGCCAGAGAATCTGGCTCCTCACTACAGTTAGGCAAGAATTACAAAAAGAAATATGCACAAATGTCACCAAAAACTAATTACATCTGTGGAGGATGGCAAGGACTGGAGAACCTACTGGCAACCAGCATTGAGCAAAGCAAAACCACCTCAGGCATGAGGCTGGGGAGGGATGGGGCTCAGAAATAGCCCCAAGGGAAACACTCCAACTGCTCCATACACCCCTAGGGCAAGAACAAGGACCTCGGATCCCTCCTGACACTTGGACCTCTCATGTGAGAAAAAGCCGACTGCACTGGTCACCCTCTTCCCCCCCTTCCTTTAACAGAGCAGCACAGCACTCTGTGCTTGAACAAGGAGCACTGCTCTGTCATGCTTCACAACTTCCAGCCAGTATCCATAAACAGGTGAGGTGCTGCAGTGTTAAAGCTCACTGAACAGTTTTAGGTTTTTCCTCTTTGCTCTCCCAGGAAAACTCACCACACAGGTATTTTATGCACAGCCAGCCAGGAAAAACAAGACACCTCAAAATGACATCCATGCTCCAGCACACTGAATGAGGAGTTACCCTGGGGAACAGGAGAGGCTCAAGAGGAGCGTATGTCCAACACTCCGTGTTTTGCCAAGCAGAAATACTTTCTTCCACTTAGGGGGTGTCAGGCATGAGCACCGTGGAGGTGTGAGCATCCTCTCTGGGCACAGAAACAAACCAGAGAGTATTCTTCAAGATTTTCACTTTAATCCAATTTAGAATTAGACTTGAGTCACACTTGAAGACAGCTCAGGGAAACTTAATGCAGAATGTATTCAAACAGAGCAGGCATGGGATCACAGGCATCCTTACAGCCAAATAAGGAACCTGCTGGGTAAGACAGCGATCTGTTCTGGAAAGCAGATATAATGGCATACTTCCACAGCTTAGGTTCTCATAGAAAGTCAAATTCCTGAGGCAACCCAAGCAGAATACTGGTTTGTTGACACAGATGAGGGTCAGGAATAGGTTATGTCCTTGAATTCTCAGACTGCAAGGCCTGGTGATCCTATACATTCCCAGAAATATATGACTGGGTGGCGGTGGAATGTGATAACCGGGAAGCTCCAAGTATCCACAGATTAGGTAGTGGCTGAATGGGGGTTGAAGCATGTAACAGTGAACATAACCAGCTAATTCTAGCACCAGGTAGGATTTATGCACCCAAAGTTGTTGATAGCCACAGCCCTTGACACCAAAGGCTGTGCTTCAATGGTTCCCACCATCAGTGTGAGCGATGACCGCCACACAGCACGACCAGGGTCATGATCACTGAGGACACAATTTGAGGTTGTAGCAGCTTTATACCCCTTCTGAAGTCCATGCCAGCTGATCCGGCACACACACTGCCAGCACCAGTTAGGTCATCAAAAAAGATTCTGAGCAATGGGACCCAGAGAGTCAGCTTTGTGCTGGATCAATGCTCTGTGTCACCTGGATGCAGCAGTTTTCATTTGTCCTGGCAACTCTCAGTGTGGGTTATTCGCCCCCCTTCCTGGCACTGGGAAGGGAAACAGTTCATGCAAAACCTGAGATCCACTGGAAGAAGACTTTTGATGTAGCTTTGAAAAGGGCACATCTGCTCTATAAAAGAAGCTTAATATGGGAGTCACAGGCTAAGTCAGAGGGAAGCTGCGCAAAGTAATCTTTCAGAAGATCAATTAGTTTTCAAAACATCTGTACCAAGGAGCCTGGAACTTGCTTTGTGTCTTCAAACACAATGCAGTATAACCCAGTGCAATCAGAAACTGGTGATTGCAGGTGGGTAAAGCTCCGCAGTGTATTTATGTGGGGGAAAAGCCCTCAGATTCATACAGAATTTGAAGTAACTGCAGCCCATGACAGCTGTATGCATTGATCACAGATTGCAAATAGCTTACACTAGCCCCAGCAATGAGGTTTGATGTAAGAGGCAGAAGTCTGTTGTGTGAGACTTGTAGCTGCTCCAGCTGACCTCCCCAAAATCTCTTTTGAAGGTTTTATTTTCTCTCCTGCATTTTCAAAGCTAACAAGAATTATTCAATGCCTATGAGGAAAAAAATTCAGTGGAATGAGACTTTTGTTTAACTCAGCTATTTTTCTTCATCTCACTAATAACTATAATGTGATAAGCACATGGAGTCCTTTTGACTGAAACAGTCACTAATATGATACAACTAAAATGGTTATTAGCATTACTGCTCTGGAGAATGAAATTAAACCTCTGGATATTTAAAACTACAGTCATTTGATCAGATTAGCAGAGCCCAAAGAAAGTCAAAGCTCGTTCAAATAATATTCATCTGAGTTTACTTCATACTACTATGACATGATGGATGCTTACTGAATAAGGAAGAGCTTTAGAAGGAAAGGACTCTGGATAAGGCTTAGGAATAAACTCCTGGACTGCATCCAGCATGAGGGAAGAAAAGAAAAATGCTTATCAGCATGGAAAAAGCAAATCTCATATGAGGCATAACTAATAACCCCACAAACCTTATATAGCATTTGATACACAATAATACCTAACAACTGCTTTGAACTGTGAGACATACAAAGTATGGAATAAGTATCTTACAATATATGGCATCTTCTGTCTTTTAACAGTCAATATGACCAAGCATTGTGTGTATGAGGGACTTCTAGAGAAGACACATGGCAAGATCTTGTGTACCCTACCCAGGTCAATCAATGGCATTTTGGGCCAATGGTGGTGAAGTGGAAGGGAGCAGAAAAACAACAGTAAGATACTAGATACTAAGTAACACATTGCACATACAAACTAGAATAAATCCCAGTAACTCTTTCAGTACAAACTTATTTTAGAGCTTACAAGTGACTTATGTATGTCATATATATGATGATCTTAAAGGTCTTTTCCAACCTAGTTGATTCTATTATATATATACACACACATATATATGGATAAGCTTATAAAGGATGTCAGATTGATTTCTTTAGCTGTGTTTGAGCAGCAGTTATTTCTCATATGCCTTAGAATAGCTTGTCTTTCACTTCAGGCTGCGATTACATTTTGCTCAGATACCACACTCAGGACACGTAATCCCCTTCTCAATTCTTTGATGGCTATGGGCCTCCGGTGACCTTATTTCAATCAGTTTCCCCTTCAATTGCTGTTCACTGAGAGATTAAAAATATCTAACTGTATTTTGATAAACCAAACCTCTCAGAATCTGTAAACATTAAACTTCAGTGAACTTTGCCTCCTCAAACGTACATACACAAACGTGTAGCTTCTATTAAATAACTTTGGTTCATCTCGCGAGAAGTTATACACAAGGTAAACCACAAGGTAAATCCAGAAAGTCCTTACCACAATAGATGCCGTGAGTACTGTTTGCACGGTTCAACTAAACATTCATCTAAAAGGTTACTTCACCACCAAGTCCTGCTGATGGCCACATATACAAATGGAAATACTTACCTTCTTATGACAAACCCTATTATTGTCACAGGTCAAAACCAAGCAACAAACAAAAGCTCAGAGCTCTGCAAGAATAATATTGGCAACTTTACCAAACTAACTATGCAGTGAATGGCATAATCTTTTTTTCCTTCCCCACTGCCTTTACATGGAAACCTAGACAAGAAAAGCTCCAAAGTAAGTTCAAGATGCGTCCAATTTTAATGCTTGTTTGCTGAAAAGACCTAAGCAGACTGAGTGTGCCCATGCAAGCAAACTTCAGGAGTAAAACATAGTAAACCATTTCTTCCTTATATCTAGTGTGAATCTCCCCTCTGTCAGTTTAAAGCCATTTCCTCTTACCCTATCGCTACAGGCCCTTGTAAAAAGTGCCTCTCCAGGTTTCTCTCTTTAGGCACTGGGAGCTGCTCTAAGGTTTTCCTGGAGCCTTCTCTTCTCCAGGCTGAACAACCCCAGCTCTCTCAGCTTTTAATTTCTAAGATATTCACTTATTTGTTTACAGCTATCTTAAAGTCCCATTGTGGGGATGGAGTGGGAGGCAGAGATGAAGGGAAGGATTGGGCCAGGGAGATACTGGTGTATTTTACACCTCCACGGGAAGCAGACGGGCAGGGAGATGTATGCTTGAGCTGCTGCCTGAAGCACCGGCCTGAGCCCAGCATGCTCCAACAAAGCATTCCCAATTCCTTAGCAATCTCATGGAAAAGTTTGGCACCTTAGGCCCTAGCCTATCTCGGGAGCCACAGCATTCTCTGTCCTGCTGCTACCTTGAGCTGATGAGAATAACTGCCTCATTTCCTCTGAAATATTCTACATGAAGAAAAGGAGAAAACCAGCAGCTTAACCTGTATTCACAGAAAGAGAATAGATATATATATCTTGCATATCCTCAAGATGGAGATGTAATCATGGAATGGGTGGGATGCAGCTCTAATCTCTTTGTCAAGCAGAAAGCAACATATATAGTTTACGTGTATATATATATATATACACACATAAAGCTATCAACCCGTCCTTCAGAGGTTAATGCAGAGCAACAACATCCTGAAATCCTACTGGCAGAAATATGTTACCTGTATTATCAAGTTAATGAAAATACTTCCAACTTGGATAACAGCTTTCCAAGGCCTGCAGCCAAAGTGCAGCCTGCAAAAGGCACCCGGACTTGTAACCAGCTCTACACAATGCCTTCATGACTGCTGTAAAGGGGAAAACAGAAATCCGATGGCAGCACCTTGGGAACATGGAGAGTTGGAAAGCAGTGGGCATACACCAAATGCTGACTGGGCAGCATTTATCCTACCAATAAGAAGGCATCAAATGCAAATAATCTGGTTGCAAATTGCAGATAGTTTTCTTGCCAAGCAGCCTGTCCTGCAGCACCCACACCTTGCAAACCCCTTGCGCTCCTCAGGACTGCAGTATCAGGCCACCATGCTTCAGTCCATTCCTGTTTAAGAAGTGCAAATCCATTATCTAAGCTTCAAATTCAGACACAACTTCATTTTTACTGAATAATAATAGTAGTAATAATAATAATAATAATAATGGCCTGAAAGAGACTAATCAAAGAAGCTAGTACTCATTTTTTATACCTTTTTAAGCATCAGTGGAATGACCATCATAGAATCATAGAATAGTCAGGGTTGGAAAGGACCTTAAGATCATCCAGTTCCAACCCCCCTGCCAGGGGCAGGGACACCTCCCACTAAACCATGTCACCCAAGGCTATGTCCAACCCAGCCTTGAACACCGCTAGGGATGGAGCATTCACAACTTCCCTGGGCAACCCATTCCAGTGCCTCACCACCCTTACAGTAAAGATCTTCTTCCTTATATCCAATCTAAACTTTCCCTGTTTCAGGTTGAACCATTAGCCCTTGACCTATCACTACAGTCCCTCATGAAGAGTCCCTCCAAACTGTGTAGACAAAGCCCTTAAGTGACATGGTTTAATGGTGGACTTGGCATTCCTGGGGTAAAAATTGGATTTGATGATCTTAAAGGTCTTTTTCAATCTGGCTGATTCTATGATGGACTGTCAGCACATTGACATGTTTCTGCAGCATAATATGCCACATTCTCCTACCTAGAAGCTTTTACTTTCTTTTCAGTAACTACAGCTGCAGAAGACTGCAGTGATATTAATTTGTGATATTAAAATGTTTCAGTTCCTTTTTTTTTTTGGATTGAGCTATTAAGAGCAGTAAACCAGTGCTTCTGGATTGAATTGCATTAATGAATGTCAAAACAATAGAGAAAACATCTATAAAATGAGTGTATAATTATCTGCTGCTAATGCGTGGTCATTATCAGAACTCATTCGCTGTGGACTTCTTAGAATATGGAAGAGAGAATAGGGAATAAGATGGAAAAAGTGAGGCAAACCTTAGAGTGGCAAACCTCAGCATCAGCCATAAGCCTCCCAATTTAGGCTGGGGGAAAAGAAACAGCCAGCAAACCAACAAAGGTGGCTCTACCCTGACATTTTGTGTACCTATTGCCCAAAAGAAGTGAGAATAAACTGAACCATAGTGCCTTAACTGGTATTCTGGTAGGGAGCACAATGAGACCCGTTTATGATCCCATTTTGTGGATCAGAACTAGCCCATACAACCAGGAATATGCTGCTGCAGCTTGAACTGCAAGTGCTGCTGCTGGAACACTTGGCAATAGGCTTAACATCAGCAGTAAGAGAACTGTGCTATTCAAACAACCGTATGTTTGCTCCCACTGTGGGAATAGTTCTTTCATTTCCTCTTCTCTCTTTCCATCTTTTCATCCCCCTAAGTAAAGGATAAAGCTTTTAATCTTCTGCACTGCCACCAGTGTTTTGTCTCAAAACACTCTTGCAAAATTATAAGCCCCCAAACCAAGACTCACATGAATGATCATACAAATTACACCATAAAAAGGAAACCCCATCTTCAGAGACCAGCTTTTGTAGCAAATTATTTCCTCGATCACAATTCTCTTCCACAAAGGACTCAAAATGTTATGCTGGAATTAAACTGAGGTTGAAGTGGACGGATGCATTCCTGCAGCCTCTACTCCAGTTGAGAAGGTTCTAACTGAAACATTAGACAAGCAGTAATAAAATGATGAGTTTTATCAGAAGGAGGAGGACAACAAATGTAAATTATTACCTTTTAAAAGAAGCTTCATGCATATATTGCTGGGTTTGCGTTTAGATGAGGCAACTGGGGAGAGATTGCATTTAATACATGGATTGTTCTTTCTGTGATTGATATTGCTTGAGCTTAGATGAAATCTACAGGAGCAGCTAGTTTGAGCTGGGCCTGCAAAGGTATTATTTTGGTCTGGAGAGCTTGTTTCGATTCAGTTTGCTACAAAAATAACATTTTGACAAGTGCTAGTGGTACCAACCAGAGCTGAACTGATTAATACATGAGAGTTATTTTGGCAACAAGACTGACGTGGGCAAGTGCTGACCCAATCCAGTGTTCCACCTGCAGGAATAGCTGCAGCCTGCTGAGAAGGGCCCTCCTGAATGCTGCTGGAGCTGCCCTCCAGCACAGACATGACCGGAAGGCTCGGTGCAAAGAGTGCAGAGCAGCTTTACCCCTGTGGGGTTCATACCCTAGGTTGTACCTCCCAGTTGGTCGCACAGTTGCTTGGAGACAGTTGCTGCGTTACAAGTCAATGAGTGCTGTGTAGAGCAGCACTACAGGCACAGATCTGTTACACTATGTCAAGATGAGCTCTTGTACTTAGTGACTGCCCAGGGCCTTCTCTCCTCGCTCTTGCAGATAAAGGCATTCAGATATTTCAGAGAGGATGGTTAAAATTTTTCTGACCTTGCTGACACGTTTTTTAATCCATATTTACTATGGAATCAAACTGTTTTCACACACCTTTTGAACCTGCACGGGTGATTTCTCAGTGTTGAATTTGGTCCACAGCATTTGTCTGTATGCATTTTTCTAGGTTATACCAAAAGATGTGGAAGTTGTCATTTGGACAACCCGATCTAGTTGAAGGTGTCCCTGCCCTTGCAGGGGGGATGGACAAGATGACCTCTGAAGGTCCCTTTCAACCCAAACTACTCTATGAATCTATGAATGTATACAGGACATGAGAAATATTTCATGCCCTTGCTCAATGAATAGAAGGCAGTTTAACAAATTATCAATTGAATTTTGTTGCTCAATGTTAGGATAGAAATATATTTCTCTCTCTTGAATACAGAGCTACCTGATAAAAAACATTAAGAATTTAATTTACTGCCACTCTTGTCATCACAGACTTTCTGTCCTCTCGTAGCTTTGTGATCACATTTCTGCTATATTTTGCAGTTTGCATGCATGTATTCCAAGTCAACCATGAAATACAGCCAGAAATCCATTTAAAGAACAGAAAACAAATTGAACTACAAGTGACCAGCTTTCATGTGTGTTCAAAGTTTGAGAACAGCTGGATCTTGGGTGGATGGTCACTGGAATTTCACAGCCACTGGTCACAGTTCAGTTGTTAGAATCACAGAACGGGTGATGCTGGAAGAGACCTCTGGAGGTATATGATCCAACCCCTGCTCAAGCAGGGCCATCTAAAGCCACCTTTGGAATATCCATCCCCAAGGATGGAGACTCCTTTGACCTGCTGGCAATACTTTGTCTCATGCAGCTCAGGACACTGTTTCCCTTCCTTGCAGCAATGGCACATTGCTGGCTCATGTTCAACTTGGTGTCTCACCAGGACCCCCAAGTCCTCTATTGCAAAGCCTCCAGCATGTCATTCCTCCCCAGATGCAGTGCCCTTTGACATACTCAATGTAGGTATCTAACCTATTTTAGTTACTCATGGTTATCACAGAGATCAGATCATGACTGGTAGATAAGACACAGGACCTCCAGGATACCTAAAGCCTTCTGGAGTAAAAGAAGCTAAGCAGGATACTCTGTGGCATGGAAAACGTGCTAGACATCTGCATTTAGTCAATTGAATAGTACCTGGTGAAACCCATGTGTAAACCAGCCCTACTAAAATTAGTCTTCACACCCAGCATGAAGTGAGACCGGAGCTCCCACCTGCACAAGGACTGGGCTTGACATTGCCTGTACAGAAGATATAAAACAGGAAGCAGACTGTAGGTGTAACTATACAACTGAACACAGACAGGAGTGAGACGGTATTCATTCCTGACTAAAACTGATACATTTTCATGCAATCAGACACTGATTTAGGTACCTTCAGAATCACAGAACGCCAGGTTGGAAAGCACATCAAGGATCATGTGTTCCAACCTTCCTAGTCAAAGCAAGACCTAAACTAGATGTGCCAGCACAGGGTCCAGACAAAGTGCTCACTGACTGGTACCTGACCTACTGTCAAACGCTGTGAGGTACCCACACAACGTCCTAGGAGGTTTGGTTGAAACACAGAAAGTGATTTTTGGAAGGCATCCTTTCTTTTCTGCCAAGACAAGATGCACTTGGTGAGATAATTAATATGAGCTGCTTTATTCCCCTCTTCTTCAAGGGAAAAAGGCTTAGAGAAGTAATACAGAGCCACAAGAAGACCAAACCATACTGAGTTTGTAAATTTTCTGCAGTTAAACAGGATCAGCCCAACTAAGTTTGGGAGAGCCGCATCAGGAATTTCTCTACCCTCTAAGGCATGCTGGGTTGTTGATGGTCACTAAAAGCAGATGAAATCATCAGCTCAGCTCAGTTTATCAGGAGGGCAAACAAAGTAAGACAGGCTTCCTGGAAACTGTTACTCTGGATAGAGACTAATCCACCCTGTCCTTTGTGTTTCTAGCGTACCACAAGGCACTGATAGAGCAAAAACCTCTGTGCCCCAAAGAAGCAGTGGGTCAGGCAAAGCAGTCCCAATTCCTTGTGCATCCTTAAACTCCTTTGTGAGTGGCCTTTACAAAGACCTAGACCTCGCAATGTGTGTTGGCTACGATGGCTAAAATGCAACTTTTTCTACTAAAGAGTATTTTAGCAATGCTTGAAAATCCTGTTAGATACAAAAGCAAGCTCCAAATGCTTCATTCTCTTTGTATTATGGCTAAATCTGGTAATTTGAGCGCAGACTTAACAGGACAGTTCACAGCACAGTGCTCTCTAGAACTCCACTCGTTTTCCATTCCATTGGAAGATTATCCATTTATTTCTCCCCTTTATTTCCTTTATGTTAGAGCTTATTTATATCTTTTATGTTAGAGGACATTTTCTCTTAGTACACTATAGCCTGGTCTTTAAGCATGTCTGAATACCCAAATCAAAGCTCAAAGAGTCAAGGTAGCTATCTGCCTAAGCACCAACTCCTTCCAGACCGATGATTTCCCTTTCTACATGCTATTTTGACTCTTGGAGGTTCATCTTCTTTCTTTTTAACCACACTTCCAGTGATTCTAATCTTTGTGACATTAGCATGAGATCTCCGGC
The DNA here is from genome assembly GCA_032466535.1 of Forpus xanthops. NCBI lineage: Eukaryota > Metazoa > Chordata > Aves > Psittaciformes > Psittacidae > Forpus > Forpus xanthops. The sequence goes on from JASSUY010004519.1 coordinate 16,559, forward strand.
AGAGGCAACAGGCTTCCGAAATCAGTTCTCAGGGTTATTTCTACATCTCTAAGACCCATGACACCTTTGTTATGTCCCGCTCCTCTGCTATCAAGGCAGAACAACAGATATATCTGCTTGGAAATCTTTTATCCGAGTTATCTTTAGAGTATCACCTTGTCTTGATGATTTGTTACTGTTTATTTTGTCCGTCAGTTATGAAACCTTTCTCTGATGTCTCTGAAACCAGACATGGCTCTTCAGGGTAAGCTTATGCTTAAATTGATCTAGCAGTAAACTGCTGTTCCTCTGGCTGTGCCCACAGTCCAGAGGCTTTCTAGGCAGTTCATATGGTTAAAGCTGGCTGCTGACCCTCTGGTTTTCATTTCTTTCACTTTTCAGCCAGACCCACAAACTATTGCTTGTGGAACCCAATGGGGAGGGTGGGAGCCTGCACATCAGAGCACAGGTACAGTACAGGACCAACAGGCCAGACCACATCTAACCCAAGTTAAATGCAAAATTGCACCACTGGTCTTTATGTTCAGGGTCCTGAGGAAGCAGCTGTATCCCAAGCTCCTCCATATTTAACTCCACAGCTAAGAATTCACTGAGATATTCACACTCACTTGTAAAGGTCCATCATCATTCCAGTCTGCTGACTCTGGCAGACCTTCCTGCTTCTGCTGCAAGTGAAAGCAATAGTCTATCATAACATACTATGCCTTTAGCTAGTTCTTCCTCAAGATCTATTTTGGTAAACCATACTACAGACATAACTCTTCAGGATTTCATTTCTTTTCTCTCTTTTTCTTCATGTTTCCAATTTTGAAGTCAGACTCCCTCATTTGAAATGACATTGTTTCAAAGCCATTTAACTGTGCTGCCTTTTCTGGTGGCTGCATTCCTAATAGATAAAAACCTGGAAAGAGGAAAAGTTGGCAGACCTCTCTTGTTCTGAAAACTGTCTAAGGCAGGCCAGCCACTATGGAAGGATGATAAATTACCTGTTCCCAAGCAAATGCAAATACCTGAATAGTATTACTGAAGCTTAGTTGAATTCAAGAAGAACATTTGCTTGTAGTTCAAAGTAACTACAATTTTGTGAATCAGGTATTATTTTGCTTAGCAAGAATGGAATTGCTGTATTTCCCCCCCCCTTAAGACTGCTGCAGAAAGGGGTAGTCTGCAAAATGCTCTATTACTGTTTCTCCACAGTGATCAATCTACATACAGCATATCCAGACATCTCCTTGGGCAGCAAGGACCATTCTGAGAGGTCTCAGGAGCTGGCCTGCATCTCTCACTGAGCTGAGGAGGCAGCTGATCCCCTGTGAAACCAGTTCTTTATAGAACTATTTCATTTTCTAGTTTCTTTGTTACTCTTCTGCAGACCAGAGACCACTTCAGACTGAAAGAGCCCCATTCCTCTTCAGGGAAAGTAAACCAGTACCCATTCAGAGAAATTTATCCAAAAGACCATTGATGGAATTAGTGTATTTTAGTGACAGACTGAGTCACAAATGCATGATTCCCAACCGCTCATTTATTAGGTCATATAACAGTGAAAGGACTTGATCATAACATTATAACACAGCTGTTTTATTTCAGATGGGGAATGAGTCCAAGCATTTGATAATTACACTGCCTCAATTAGTGGCAACTCGAGAGCTAGAGAAGTACTATTGTTTGCTCCAGGCAGGAAGCCCAGGGAAGCTCATTCCCAACTCTGAGGACGTGCAGTCCGCTGGGCTGGTAGAGAACATGCAGTGTGTGGTTGCAGCATGACTACAACGTGTACCTTCCTGTCCCACACTGAAAACAGTCAGTGTCAGCTCAGCTTAAAACTTAACATCTTCCAGTAAAAGGGGGAAGAAGGCAGGCATAGGAGGAAGGCACTAACCTTAGCAAAGAAAAGCAGCAAAGAAGATCTGACAGAGTTCACTGGCCCTGTGTAGAGATCTCAAAGAATCTCTGATGAAGATTCATAATGTGATAGAGCTGATCAGCATATCAGCAGTGTGAGTGAAATCAATGTGTTTGTGGTCTTCCTGGTTATTTTTTTCCTGGAATTTTTTCATGCGTTCATTTCCCTGTTTATTCCTGATATCCTTTCTTTCTCCTGCCTTTATCAAAATACGCTTGTCTGATCCTTAAGGCAGTGACATGCTGTTAATATTTTAGTAACACTACTATAACTCAACTATCTCTAGCCACCAGTTCTCAGTATAGGAGTAGTGATCTCTGATGATTTGCAAATCACTCCATGGAGAAGGTAGGTCGACTCATGCAAGGAACAGCCTGCAGTGCTCTGTTACATTGCTACTGCAAATCTTTCACTTCTAGAGGAGAGACAAGAATGGAGAAAGGCTGTCAGCATTAACACAGTGGTTGCCATTCATATTTGACCTTGGCAGTGAAACAGAACAGGGAAAAGAAAGAATCACACATTGTCTTTTCAAACTGATGGAAAAATATGTAGAAGGAGAATCATAGCATCTTCCATTTTTATTCTATCACCTCCTTAGAAAGTTCATCCATATCCACCTCTCTAGGCTTCCTAACACACACATCTCCTCATTTTGAGGGACACAGAGCAGGAGAAGGGTGAGCAGGGGAGGTTGCAAAGCAAATGCTCTATAGAATCCTACTCACGGTTGGGAAACATACAAAGGGGTTAATATTATTATTCTAATTCCCCACCACTTGGCATTACCCAGAAGCATTCCGGCATCCTGCCATAAAACATGAACAGCCTGAAGAGATGGATACATATGGTAGCTGAAGCAGATTCATCCAGCTCACGCTACCACGAGTAATGCTGAGAGAAAAGGGATCTATCTGCTCTGCACGTCGCTGGGAACCTCAACCACCCAAGAAACATGACAGCCCTTCTCACAGGTAGTTGGACTGCATACTTGGACTCTCGTATTTTACTACCAGCTGAGTGAATTTGGGTTCTGCAGCCTGATTTTGACAATAAACTAAGGTACACAAGTTGTGTATCTCTGTTTGAACTATAGGGTTGTCTGTAGTAACTGATAGAAGAATCAGATGGTACAAGCTAGCATTAGCAGTAAGATGACAAGACATGGGAGGATGCGAGTATGGGTTCTTCAGACAATCAATGTTTTTATCTTTATGAGAAATCCTTCAAAAATGAGGAATTTAGATAATAAAAATTAGGAAGTGCTGGATTTACGATCTGTTCCACATATAAACAGTGTGCCTTATTACCTGTTTTACTGTTGATAATCCTTAAGTGATTCAGAGCTTTGATATACAGCCATAAAAATGACAATATTCCAAGGGTTAATTTTCCAAAACATGCACTGCCACTGGCCTCCTATTAGTATTCATGCAGAAACACATGGACTGGATTTATCCAGCCCAACTTCTGTGCTTGCCTGAATTGTCTTTGGAGCACTTCTGTCGCTAATCTGGAACAAGAGGCCCTCATTTAAAGCCCAGCTGCAGTCTGGAATCCTTAAGAGAGAAATCTTGTCTATGAAGCCGTAGTTTTCTATTTGAAGAGAAATTACCTGGTTTATTTTGACTTGGTAGCTCTTAGCAATGAAGGCTGGTACAAAACACACCTATCAAAAGCTTCTTCGAGTCCACAGTAGCCTTTCTTTAGTATTTCTTAATTCTTGAAACAAGTGAGCATGTATTTTCTACATTACCTACCTTTAGTAAAGCCTACATTTTAAATTAGTTTCTGTAATTCTAGATCTAAGCATACCTTTCTTTCTTCATGCACCTCTAACATCCTAAGAACCCAACAGAGCCATTCAGCTAAGTTGCTAATTTGCAAATAGAAAGTTAATCCTCAGATTGATACTTCACTCTGCATCACAAAATAAATCACAGAACGTTAAACCATCATGTCCAATTGTCTCAGTACACTGAAAACATAAAATTGTACACAGCAGTCCTCAATTTTCTTGTTCTCTCTCCATTCTTTCAATTTTGGGGATTACATTTATAAGTTTGTGGTTTTTTTTTTTTCCTGATACATTTTTTTCCTCTTTAGCAAGAAGACTGACAGAGAAGTATCCTGAGGTTACATTTTAGCTATTTTTGGTCTCTTGCCTTTCTGACAGTAGTTCATCCCTTGGTGGATCCCACTCAAAATCAGAGTACAACACATGAAGTTTAATTTATGGAAGATGAGTAGAAGGCAGTAAGACATCACTGCACCTTATAAAACCTCATTAATACAGATTATGTATATTCAAGGCATCTAATAAAATCAAACCCTTCTTGTGCTTGGAACAGAAGGGGTCTGCAGGGACCAGGAGGATCCATTGGTAATAGGTTTATTGAGCCCACCTTAGGTGTTAGTCACCCTTGCTGATAACATGCAAATTCCTCATAGAATCATAGAATGGTTTGAGTGGGAAAGGACCTTAACATCATCTAATTCCAACCCCTGCCATGGGCAGGGACATCTCGTACGAGATCACATTGCCGCTCATAAAGCAAACACCCAACTCGGCAGGTGGTGCAGACTAAACATCCCCTTTTATCTTTTGGATACCAAAGCCCAGACAGGAAGGAACTATATAACTACAGAGCAAGTTGGGGTTTGAAGTTGGTTCCTTCAAGCTTTACAGCAGCATGTAGAAGACAAGATAAACCTTCAAAGCATCTTACTCTGTTTGCAACGAGCAGCATCAGGGCCTGATAGGTAATATATTCATGTCTATAATTGTAATGTGGTAGTTCTTGGAGCGCATTTCACTGCAGTTCTCTGTATGCACAAGACAGAATAATCATCAGAGTAAATCAAAACTAATTAAAATAATTCAAAAGAGACATTTCTTCCAACAATGATATAAAAGTCAAAAGCGGGCAAGAAATTGTTCTGGATATACAAAAAAACGATCACTTTTAAATATAGAAGGAAAAATCAAACCTTACACAAAAAAACCCCAACACACCACTGATGTTTTCCATCAAGACCTTTTGAGGACAGAAATGCCCCACAGCTGCCAAAGCAGCCAATATGAGAACTAGCCACTAACAGTAACAGACTCAAAAGTGTGCCTGAAAGAATTAAAGCATAATACTGAGCTCAGTGTCAGCTCAAAATAGAAACACAGTTCAGCATTAGGTTAAGTACTATATCAAGTGCTCTCTACTGCCAGGGTCCAACAAACTCAGGATTCAATAAAAGACAGTTCTGAGACCGAAATAAAATGTTGAGACCCAGATACCTATGTATTTTTTCCTTAGATTTATAACCAGTATATTTAAAGATGAAAATTAGAGGTTTTCTTTTTAAATGAGTATCTTTTCCATAAGGTAATGACAGAAAAAATCTAGGGACTTTAATGACAAAATATTGAACACAAAGATGCAAGAATTAGAAGTTTAAAAGCTGGTGGCCCTGGGAATGAGCAGAAGGTGATTCATGGCACCCATACATGCCTGTTTAAAAACTTGGTGCTTTCCAAAGGTGTGAAAAATAGTCCCATCTCAGTTACTGGAGAAGCATGTAAAATCCAAACTGCATGCATCAATTGGGAATGAATACTCTGTCTCTGTTCTTCAGTTCTGGGATCCTCACTACAAGAGAGATGTTGAAATGCTAGAGTAGGGCCAGAGAAGAGCAACGAACTGGTGCAGGGCCTGCAGCACAGTGTGATGGGGAACGGCTGAGGGACCTGGGGGGGTTTCAGATGGAGAAGAGAAGGTTCAGGGTGGACCTGATCGCTCTCTACAGCTGCCTGAGAGGAGAATGGAGCCAGGAGGAGGCTGGGCTCTGCTCCTAAGGAACAAGGGATGGGACAAGAGGAAATGGCCTCAAGCTGCACCAGGGGAGGTTTAGCAGGAGCTAAGAAACAATTCCTGCCTCAAAGGATGCTCAGGCATTGGAACAGGCTGCCCAGAGCAGTGCTGGAGTCACTGTCCCTGCAAGTGTCCACACACCGTGTAGACAAGGCCTCAGTGCCATGGGTTAGTGGTGGCCTTGGCAGTGCTGGGGAACCATTGGACTTGATGTGCTTAAAGGTGTTTTCCAACCTGGTTCATTCTGTGATAGGCCAGACATTTTAAACAAAGTTGCTCCTGCACATGACTCAATCTCTGTACCTTCGAGTAACCCAAGCAATACAGCGATGGAGCAAACTGACTGCGAGCTGCAACTCAGCTCTGTATTTTAGTGACAAAGTAATAAATAATAAAGTAAGTCAACCCCAAATCCTACCCTGCATTAGCCAATGTTTAAACAACCAAAATCTCAGTTACCTTGTGCAGCTTTACTGCATTTACACAATAACAGAGTAAGACTATTAATTTAGAAAGTGACTGCTATTGATTGAAGTTTACTCTCTTCCAATCACCATTTTCTAAAGCAGAGCCATGTGTGAATACACATAATGCTGACTGAATCACAGCACATATTTCCTTCACCTGCTTATTCATCAGCTGGTTAAACTCGAGCTAGCTTCTCCGACAGTTTAAACTCCAGTATGTAACACCTTTGAGAAAGTGAGCAAAAACCACGCTCTGATTCTGTTCTGCTGACTAAGCTTCAGAAGTGGTAACCCTGCAAGTGGGTTCACTTTAATTCTAGTATATTCCTTTATGCAGCTTTATATACCTCTCTCCTGTGAATAAACAGCATTTGCTAAACCATGGATTTGCACAATAACACCCATTTGAAAGTCAATATTTAGGATGGGATCATGCAGCCACCAAAAGCTGTCATCATGTCACCGATTGGGTGTTTATTGTGAGTTACTGTGTTGAAGACTCTCTGGTGGATAATTGCTCACAGCAGCATCAGTTCGTCAGTAAACAAAATCAAAATTCAACAACTGTTCCACCTCACTGCAACAAAAGGTCTTTAGAAAAAAAAAGGCAGAAAAACCATTACATTGGATTAATGACATTCATTTGTACAGGAAAAGCAGCAAAGCAAAGTATATAAAACCACTTAAAATATCAAATATTTCTTCATAAGCAGAGAGGCAAGCTGATGTTTAAATAGTAATCTGGCAATTAGAAATGGGTTATGAAGGAAGCATTTCACTCAAAAATTCCTCTGTCATGACAGAAAGCCAACAACATTCTTGTTTGCAAAAGGTATCCTTGATGAGTTTTACAGCAGTGTAACATATTGTAACAGTTCATGTTCTTTATGTTCCAAAGCCTTCCTGCTTTCTACTGCTGAACACATGAACTTATCAACTACATAAACAGAGATGGAAATATCTATCCAAACAGCCCTTCTATTCCAGTGACAGTCACCATTAACATTAATGCATTCTAAGCTATAGGAAAGTGCTCAAGTTTTCATTTCAATCCCCCTTGTCAGTGCCTAAATTACAAGACTTAAGGTATGAGATTAGGTTCATTTGAATAGTTCATAGAGGATCCAGCCCCCACATGTACCCATCAATTTACCCATCATGACAAAGCTTTGAATTCCATGTTTCTACTTCCAGTTAAACCAAACACAAACACGTGGATAAGGTAATTACACTTAACACAGCAAGCTGGAACTCTGTCGCACAGAACTCTAAAATCATAGAATCATGGAATGGTTTGGGTTGGAAGGGACCTTAAAGTTCATCTGGTTCCAGCCCCCTGCCATGGGCAGGGATACCTTCCACTAGAGCAGCTTACTCCAACTATGTCCAGCCTGGCCTTGAACACTACAGGGATGGGGCAACCACAGCTTCTCTGGGCACCCTGTGCCACCGCCTTAGCACCCTCAAAGTAAAGAACTTCTTCCTAACATCTAAATTTCCCCTGACACCTTAAGGCCACTCCCTAGTGTCCTGTCACTACAGGCTCTTGTAAGAAGCCCCTTCTAGCTTTCTTCTTGGTCACCTTAGGCACTGGGAGCTTGTCTAAGGTCTCCCCAGAGTGTTCTCTTCTTCAGGCTCAATAAATCAAAGTCTCTTAGCCTGTCTTCATAGGACAGATGCTGGTGGCCTTCTCTGGACTCACTCTAACAGGTCCATGACCTTCTTATATTGCAAGGTATCCTGAATACTTTGTAAGGATACTGTTGCAGGTCTTAAAATGGCAGCAGCAGCCCATTTGCATTATTGTCTACCAGGTAAGACATAGGCGGTTTCTTTATGTTTGAGCTGACAAAGAGAAGCGTTGTCTCAATACTGAGGTTCTAACACTATTGCAGGTGGAGCAAGACCTGTCTAGAGAAAACTACCCCATTTCATATGCTGTGTTAAGCACAACAGATCACAGCAGTTCACTCTTGGGAGACCCAACGGGACAACTTCAAGCACTGAGTGGTGGGCCCGCAATGTGAGGCAGAAGCAAAAGGCCTAAAGAACTGAACAGCACTTCTGAAGAGGTGTGCATGGGATAGGGACAAGGAACAGAAGCAAAACTGCAGACAAATGAGTCCTGGGGATGAATAATCCTGGTCTTTAATCCTTGGAAAATAGGTGCCTACATCATTCCCAACTCTGAGTAATGACTAATTTGTTAGGTGGATGCTTGATTTTCTATTGAAGTATCTCAAATGGATTCTAAAATTACACAGGGAATTACGGGAACCAAATAGCTACTCGCAGTCAAAACACATCTTAAAATCAATTTGCAATCTGTATTGGTTTTGTCAAAGCCAGCTCCGTAAGAGGCACAGTCAATAAGGCATATTTAGATAAAAAAAACAGACCAGAAACTTTCAGAAAGGCTTACAATAACTGTTTTGCTGGCCGTTCAGAAACAGTCCTCTCTTCAATTCAGCAGTTAAAGTGAGTCATAATAACCCTCCGTGTAAATAAATATATCAAATGCACTGTGACCAACTTCCAAGCTTGCCAACAATGACTATAGGCTCACACAAACCTATCCAGTGCTGAAAAGCCAAGGCAGAGGTTGAGTCCATTCAAAACAACAGCAGTTGTTCGAAGAAGATGGAACTGCATTAATACTAGAGAGATTTATACTGTGAACTCAAGAAAAAGGATTCTTTGATTGTGCAGCTTATATTTCTTTAACAGAAAATACATGGTTAGTGCAGGACTTTGGTTCCTGCCTTGCGGTCTGGCTTTTGAGAGTACAACGCATGAGCTTCACATTCCCTCACCTATTTCAGCACGTGGGCTGGCATCAGATACATGCAAGGTTACAACATTTTGCTATATGGAACCAGTGCAAGTCCAAGCATTCCTTATAAAAAGGTTTTTCTGCCATCTTTTCTGGCAATTCCTTAGCAACTATTAAACCCATAAACCATGGGTATTTCATGGTGAAGCTTATCTCTGCATGGCCTTACTCTACCCAGGGTTTTCATGATTCTCTCTTAACTCTCTTCTTTGTCCCAGTAAGTACCTAAACAACCATTATATTTGTCCAGAATCAACCCTTTTTGCTCCAGGTTGTAAATAAACCCTTCCATGACGACTTCCTTATGTACTTACATGCTTCTAAATTTTCTCCTCAGCAGTAAATAAAGATGCATTTATCTCTCTCTTTTATCCTATCACCCATTTACTTATTCTTGGAAAACTCCATGAACCATTTGATGCATTTTCTTGGACGACTTTCGTTGCTCTGGTCAGCAAAGCCTTCAAAGACCTTAAAGTCTATCCACGCAGCACCCCATCAGAGTTGCCACTTGCCATGAAGTCTACCAAGGAGTTCCTCTATTGAAAACTCATGGACAAAAACGCTCACCATGGAGAAATAGTGCTGGTTTTTTAACAAGTGAAAACTTTGTACCAAAAGCTGAGAAGCAGAAATTCAGCTCCCTAAATTACTGCCAGAATATATGAAGCAAAAATGAAGTAGTAGAGATAAAGGTTTGTTATTCCCTATTGTTACATACGAGACTCTCAGAATAGATTCGTATCAGTCTCACAATAGGATAGAAAATGTTATTTCTAATCTGATTGATTTAAAGTATACTTCAATTTCCTTTTTTAGATAAATTTGCTGAGTGCCACAGTCACAAGTCGTAGGAATTGCTTCGAATGCAGCAGAACAAGACAAGGCAGGGATTCCTTGGAAAGCCACCTTCTGTCATCACCTTCTCCCTCCCTGGTCTCCTGCATAAGCTGAACAGTAACTTCAGAGGATCACAGCAGCATCTGAGTGGGATGAGCACCTGTTTACTGTGATACCTCCAACACTGAATGTTCCCATCTATTAAATTCAGGAAGCTTTTCACCACATCATTTGTCAAACTACGCTGCCTCGTGTGTCCTGTTTATGATCACCTCTATTTTCTGTTCTAGACCCCTGTACTGTTTGTGCATACCCTAACTGTGTAATTGTGTAAGGACCCGAATTAGGGGTAAGTTAGAAGTCTGTGATGTTTCCTTGCGTATACAGTCACAGCGGGATAAGAAAAAGAATAGGAAAGGAAGCCTTCTCCTGCTACATTCAGTAATAAGATCAAATCTGAACCCACAGCCACTCTCCTATACGGACACATACTAGAAACTGAATGCAAAACAGTAAGAATACAAGAAATGCAGAGCTTCAGCTACAGAAGATTCAGAAGTTCAGAACTTCCCTACATTAGGAGTGCTTCTGCAGTTCCAGCACCCACACAAAGCACTGGGGAGCCTGTGCTATAAACCCCATGAAGTGATTTATCTAACACCTCTGAAGCATCTCAACCACTTTAGGAATCCCATTCCACAGTACGGGTTCAAAGGTGCTGATCTTCAGGAAAACTTACCAAGAAAATGAAATGAATGGAATACATGTCCGGTTGCAAATTTCATTTGCCTTTTCACATTTGGAGATGATAGCAAGGATGTGTTTGCACAGTCTTTGACCATGAATTAAGCTATTTATACAAACCCCAAGAAAGTTTGGGTGTGGAGGAGGAAGGGGTATGAAGGGAGGGGAAGTTGATCACCAGTTGCCAAGCAACTTTCCTTTTAACCTGTGCACAGGCCTGTGGCTCATAAAGCACAACCAGAACCTGAGTTCAGCTTTTCAGCATCACACAAACTGATTGACAGAATGATAAAGAGAAAACTGGGGATAAAGAAATTAAAACCTATGTGCACACATATGCAACTCCATATTATAGCATCCCTCTTGCTTGCAAGATGCTTACACCTCCCCCCAAAAAAAGGCAAAAGAAGAATTCAAGGCATCAGATTAGTTCTGCTGCAGTGCTCTACAACAGGAATCTGGCAGTTAATTCTGCACCATTTCCAACAACTCTGCTGCTTCCCTTCACCTGTAATTTTGCAGGTTTGTAGCAACATCCCACAATTAAAAGAAATTGTGTTTTCTCCCCCAAAATACCAGGCACAAGTACTGCTTTTCATATAGCTCCATTCCAGCAAGCAGGTTTCCATAGTATCAAGAGACTAAAAAAAGCTAACGGGCCTCAGAGAAATTAACTTTAATAGAATGTCTTCTGGAAATCTTCAAACTATACCTTAAAACCAGCATTTACTTATATGGTGTTATTAGTCTTAATACCTAATCTCAATGCCTAACAGCTAGAAATGGAAGAGTTGCATTATCTTGTATCATTTGAACAGAGGACAGACAGACTTCTGCAAGAGGGAAGACTACCCATGGCTCTACATGAAACACTGGAGAGCCAAGATGGCTGGATGCCACTGGATGGCTTCTAGGTGGCCAAGAACTGGCTGTTTATAATAAGCAGCTTATCCTTAAGCAAATTTGCTGGGTTTTAGAGGATTTTGTAGTAGGATGTCATTTATATGTATAAATACATATTTATGTAGTAGGAAATACTGGTTTTCATATTCACAAGAAGTCAAACAAGTCCCTATGGACAGCCCCACACACAGTCCCGTGAGCGTAGGCAGGATCCTTCAGCACAGAAATGCTTGCAAAACCACTGTGGCATTTAGGTCAGAATGCCATAAAACATAATGAAGACCTGCACGGACACAGAGCTAACTCTGACTGCTGCTGCCATTACCATCAAATTCCTTCCGTTTCCTCCTCTCAAAGGAGCATGTAAATCAGCGCTCAGTATCAAACAGGTACTTGTTACAGCTCTGGGAAATCAGAAGTTCTCCTGCACTTGGGAATAACAACCCCTGTGTACACCTCACATTGAGTCAAGACTAAAGGCAAACACTTCCCATTTTGCTCACAGCCTGGTTTTGCGTTTGACAACAGCAAAAAGTGAATGCATTTTTGTCTGCTGTTCAGTCTTATTTTAAAGCATATTATTTGCTTAGGTGAGAATATCCGAGCTCTTGTAAGAACCACATTCTTTTTTGTCTGCCCATTTCCATCTATGCCAAAGAGGTAACAGTCTTATTAATGTATTTTTAGAACTAAACAAGATTGGTCCATCTTTTTTATGATCGTACAGAGCACATTTGGAATCCCATCACTTCCTACAGCTCAGAGCCTGCATTTAAGCAGATAAAAAGAACAATCCAAAATAGTTGCCATTTTCCTACAGTGCTTTTGTGCAGATCCAAAGCAGTTTGAAGGCACAATAATTTCATTCAGCTGCCATCACCCACTAAAAACAGAAATTAAGAAAAAAAAACCCACATCCAAACCCTCACTGTGTTTAAGTAGAAAGAGAGCAAAATACTTCTCCACCAAGTGAAAAGTTAATCCCTTTGGTCAGGGACCATGCCAGAGTGCCCCACTTCCAGAAAAAGAATGTCCCACCACAAGCCCCGTTTCCCTAATACATCTGTAGCTACATCTAAGCACAAGAACTTAGAAAACAAAACAGGAATAAAGTTTCCTTTGGCATTTGACAACTTTGATTTTAAGAAGTCAGGGGTATGCTTGTGCTCAACAGGCATCATTTATTGATGCCACCAAAAGGATGATGACCAAGTGGTAAACAGAAATCATCTTTTTCCTCTAGTGGTTGCTTGAATCAAACTAGGTGTCTATTAAATGGATTGAAAAATACCAGAGCCCAGTGGAGGTGTGCAAGGACCTCAGATTTGCAAGTCAGTAGGAGACCTGCTACTCTTACAATAACCGTGTATATACACACATACACAAACTTTCAGTACATAGTAAATATATTTAGGTACACATGTGCTGAAACACTGCAGTACTGTGGCAGGTTTGGTAAATCATCATTAAAACAGGCAAGAGTATTGTTGGTTCAGTTGAGCCAAAGCCTAAACTCGATGCTGTCTAGGAACAGCTCAGCTCAGAGTGCGCTGCATTGAGCCCAGCCATTATGCTGGACACACGAAGGGGAAGCTCAACGCGTGGGCAGGAGCCAACTTGGCAACAAATGTGATAATCCGTGTTCGTACAAAGACACTAACAAAGCCTCAGTTTATCTGCAAGAGAGAAAAAATATCCTGGTCCCTGTGTAGCTGCCTGAAAGAAACATGATTTCGATTTGTACGTGGCGGCAGAAGCTAGCGAACCTCACAGTAGAAATAGCAGAAACTCCAGTTTTAGGGTAATTAATGAAAATTGAGGATGGGAAGTTTTCTCTTTTCTTAAAAGGATTTAAATCAGTAACAGATGGCTTTGTAAAGCCAGTAATTCATCCAGCCACTGAATACAAATGTAAGAAGCAACATTGCTGTGCTTGCCAAAAATATTCCTAATGACTATAGTCGAAGTTACAAAAATAAAGTGAAGAACTTGCTCTGCAAATCAGTTTGAAAGTTTGTAGAGAGTTATTTACTGGAACAAAAGCAGAAAAATCTAATCTATTGCTAAATATGAATCTGAAGTTACCTCTGTGTGCATGTGTGGAGTTAAAAGTCCTATTCTAGATGTCTTCCTAAATGCTTATTGCTACTTCCTACATTCAGCCAGAGGACAGTGATAACACAATGATAAAACAATGCTGTAATAAGGTGATGTCTGTTTTCCACCTATCACTACTTAAAGGCATGTTGATGTAATAAATTCTACAAGCTTTGGAGGATAAATACAGGCAGCTATTCTGCAGAGCACTTTGCATGTTCTAGTACAAGCATCAACTGAACTGTTCTGCACCAAAATGATGAGGTTTCTTCTCTTACTACCTCTGGGTTTGAGCCTCAAATCAAACCTGGAATTGTGTCTTGGTTCTTTTATTAATGGGTAATGCACTGGTTTTATCTAGCTTACATTCCAACTCACATGTAAATAAGCAGCTATGCTGTTCTGAAAACAATAACATTTCCATTTATCTGGAAAAAGAAGTGATTTTATGGAGCAATAATGCAAACTGCAATGCCTCATTTAGAGCAAAATACATTATTCTGGTAAAATACTGCAGAACTTGTTTCACTCTCTAAGTATTGATATTATAACATTATCGTTTGTTATGAGGTATGCCCTGTGGCAGATGAAAACTCCCCATGTACCGCTTCATACAACACACTCATGAGTATAACAATAATAAGTTAATAATCCACCAGGTTATAAGTCTATATCCTACTATACTAAACCAAACCAAAGACTATTCGGAGTTCAAAAACCTGTTCCACTTTAACAGATCTCTTTATTCAAAGATGGTTATAGTGGAATAGGTCATCAAACAAAATCTCAATAGAAAACACAGCTCCAACCTAGTGAATACTTCACATCCTGTTTTGAGGCAGCACTCTTGAACAGTAGTAGTTAGTGGTTGCTGTATTTGTGCTTCTATTAGTTCAACTACTACATCTAAACAAAGGTGACAATGGGTTAGGCACATAAACATTCTTCATAAATAAGAGATTTTGAGTCAGAGCTACACATTTCTTTCTTGCAAATATCTCATGTAACAAACCAAATCAGTGCATGGTTCGATTTGTTCTGACTAAGCAGTTTCCAACTCAAACGCTGTACTATAGATATCCAGTCACTGACAAATTACCAGCCACTTCCAATGGCTTCGGAGCTGGTGTTACATTAGCGACAGTTGTAGATTTCAAAATCCCCTTCTACTGGAAACTGGAAGTTTCAGGTTGGGAAGCACTTGCCCTAATGTGTTTTACTTTTATCTGCCTTTGTAATTGGGCAAATACTAAGATTCAAGTAAACATCAACTAAACCAGTGAAAAAGAACACCTAAGGTTGAGCTATACAATCTCTCGAGATACAACAACTAAATTAGAATCATATTCCATTTCTCATTGTTTATCAAATTGAAGAAAATGACATGAATTAGCAACCACTGAACTGCTTATGAAACCCCACATTCAATGAAAGCTGTCTCAGTTTCACCTCTAAAACTCACGCACTTTTCCATATGGCTTTCCCGTGTTCTATCCAGAAAAGCCATGACATGCATTGGAATTCTTACACAAAAAATATGACTGGGTTTGAAGCAAGGAATAAAACCATGTATTGTCAGAAATGTCAATGAAGATTTTGTGAATGCTACTTCCAGGGGCAAGTTTAATCTTTGGAATTTCATGCTAAGGTTAATTGTAGGGGTTGGACAAATGAGTGCAAGCTTGATAAAAACTCAGTCAAATGACACCACGCCAACCCTGTTCCAGCTCACATCTACTCTGTTTACCTGCTCAAGCAAGACAACTTGTCTTCCTTTTCTGTATTGATCTATTTGTTCTGCTCAACACGTGTCATCTTCAACATTCAACTACTTCAGGTTGCTCAGTAGCTGATAGTGAAGTCTCACCCCCTTCAGAAGATCCAGACCAGAATTCCACATAAAAAATGATGCTTTCTCTTCATCTATCCTTGTGATTAATCCTTCCAAAAGAAAAGATCTATCTTCCTGTCAAACCTGCCTTTCCACAGTGAGATTCCCTATATGTGCGTGCCTCCAAACCACCAAACCTCCTCAAGCAAGAGTAAAACATCTGCTCTTCCTTGCATTTTGCCCTCTGCCAAACTGGTTTCTCACTTCCCTGAAGCCTGATGCTTGCTGCAAGTGTTATAAATGGGACTAATTAGGATCCTAGTTGCCCATTAACTCTTTTATTATTCATGTGACATTTATGATAAATGCATTATATTACTTACAAATGGTTGAGGTGGCACTTACACAGAGCAGCAGAAACTTCAGAGTCATGGGAGAAATCATTTCACAGTAAGACAGACTAACTCCACCAGTTGTGACAACCACTCACTACAGTATAGTACATTTAACTCTCCTTGGTTAAACACAAGAAAAGTAGCTTGGCATTCCTAGAAGTGCAGGAGAATCACTAATTTCTATTTGAGCACTAGTATCTTTTGCATCACAGTATCTTCTAAGATGGCTTTCAATAGCCAGTCTTGTGCACTGCACATGTAGCTCATAAACCGTTTAGAAACCCCTGCTTTTCTCAAACAAATCTACAACCATAGCGAAGTTGTGATTCCTCAGGATCACTGTGCCCTCTTAATTCAGTTGCAAAATTCAGAACAGAATAAGTCTGATGAACATAAATGACACAGAAATGGATTTGATTTGCATGTGACAATTGCTTCTTTCATAATTAATTACAAATATGTTGGACTGTGTAGAGTATGCATTAATGTCCTCATTCAGCAATGCATGAACATGTTTAACTACTCTTCTAAGCTAAGGCTTGGAGTAAACTGTCTATACAATTAATTATAATTCTTCTTTCATTTGCCAGCAAACCAGCAGAGCTTTGTGCCAAATCAGTTTCCCAGACCCCTTGCATCCCTATAGAGATCTTTAAAAAATCCATACATGTAGTTACCATCCTGTAATCCTCTCCATTAAATTACACATTATTCACCATCAAATCCATTGGCAAAATCAGCCAGTACAGGCTATTCATACTTCCTACTGATGAAAAGCCTAACAAGAAATCAACTTCTAAAAATAAAGCATTGTGTAAAACCCTCACCTAACACCAATAACTGTAGTTTGAAAGCATCCCTGCACAGAGTCCATAGCAGCATGATTTGTAAGCTATTGCTTAACAGCTTGCTAAATGCTTACTCTTAAGAAAAAGTAAGAAAAATGTACTTAGAAAACCCAGCTAAAAATGCACCTCCATTTACATGAGAAGTCTGCAAAGCCTGTTCTTTCACTTGTCACAATATGAAGAAGCTGTGCAACTATTTAAATTCAATCACCATGGGAGTTCAGTACACACAACAAATAAAAGCTGCATATTACATCCTCTCCCAAACATAAAGGCCAACTCTACAGAAATAAACGTTGTGGCACCAATAAACACTTTAACAAAGCACGTAAGCACCTGAAGAAGAAAAACTAAAATCAAATCAAAAGATCTTTGAGACAAAATTTGGCTGATCCATCCTGAAAGGCCTATTTTCAAATAGACAGTTCCACAGAATCACAGCATCACATTGTTGGTCATGAAAAGGTTGTGGAGGGAAGAGGAGGAAACCCCAAATCCTGATTTTGTTGCAGACTGCCCAGTAACACTAAAGAGAAGCACCAACTATTGCACTAAATCCTAAAATACCAACCCAAAATCCTCCAAAATAAAAAACGTGAAGACATTTGTGGTGTGACTAAAGAGAGTATTTAAATACATCCTTTTTATAAAGTAATTTCTATTGCAATGACATCCATTGCTTATTTTTTACATGACTGTATTTATAGTGCACTGTTGGAAATACCTCATTTCAAGCCAAGGTGATTGCTTTACCCTCCATGGTTTCAAATCAGCATTAGACCACTGATATTGCTGATTGCAGAAACAGTTGCATAAAAAGTCATCTATTTCAGTGACTGCAAGACCACACAATTGATGGCCTACAATAAATACTGAAATCTATCATGCAAAGAAGAATAAAACCTCCCAAATATCTCTGATAGCATGTTCCTGAATAACTGAAAGAACAAATTGAAAATTCCCAGCCAAGCTGAACATGGCTCTTTTCTAAATGCTTTCCTAAATGCTGCACAAGATTTTAATGTAGATCGAGTGAAGTACATTATTGGTGTCACTCCACTGCACTTACTCTTCCGAAGCATCATACCACTGTTTCCCAACAAAGGGAAAACATCACTATTTCCCCAACAGAACACGGAGAATCAAATTGCAGGATCTCCTACCTCGATCAAAAAGTCTCCAGTTCTCAGGCCAGCTTGCCATGCTACTCCCCCTTCATCCACCGATTCCAAGTACTGCAAAGCAGGAAAGGCTGGAGTTGGGGTGAATTCTTCAATTGGTGTATCAGCTTTAAAAATAAACACCACATTAAAATAAGAAAGTTATGGAGTGCTTGTAAATACCACTTGAGTAAAGGCCTATTACTGGCCACTGAAATTTATGGTTTAAAAAATGGTGGGTGCTCAAAGTAATAGGGCTCTGCCTCAGAGGATACCAAGATGCTGGGAATAAAATGCAATCTCTCTGCAATAGCAATCCACAGGTCTTCCATTCAGAGGGAAATCGACATGCTGCTTTACTAACACAAACCAAATCAAGCTGCATGAGGCAAGAGCTGGATCCTGAGTATTCCAGGATATTCAGTATTACTTTAAGTAAGCCTTTGTATGCCTAGCAAAATGCTTGTAAATCTGGCAACATCCAACTGAAAATAAATGATGTACCATAGCAGAAGAGAGCATCTGGCCAAAGTGTGTGTGTGTGGGGGGGGGGGGAATGGGGTGAGTGGGAGGGGATGCAAAAGACCAAACTGATTTTTCTCTTCTAGATTTAGAGGTGTATTACAAAGAAGGTAACAGAAGGAATCACTTTTTAGGCAAGGAGGCACAGCAGGCCCTCTAACAGCTCTCCCTCTGTCACGTACACATACAAGCAGAAAAGTCCTTGGGTCTTTCACCTGAGGTGCCCCCATTGTTACAGAGAAAATGTGGGCAAAATTGCTGGGCTTACACAGAGGGAGTAACCTCTGCTCAATGCACAGACAACTCCTGCCAGTGGGTTAGCTGAAAGGTGCCTTTCCTAACACAACTCCCAACATGTTTCTTCAGCTAAATTTAGAGAAGCTTTTACAACACTGAAAATCTAAGGTTTTGGGGTGGGGGAACAGAGGAGGGCAAAAATGATGTCCCAGGAATGAAGATGTGGAATAATTTTCATGCTCAAGCAAGGCAAGGGAGAACCCATGTAAAATGAGGGGGAGCAAGAGATGGGACATACCATCATATATATGTTTTTTAAATACAAAAGGAGCAAACTGGACTGAAAGTTAAAAAGCAAAGCATTAAATAGAATGCTTTTTTTAACTCTTAGGAATGCCATGATTATAGGTTTTAGTCTACAGAAAAGTAACATGCAGCTTAACATATGACCAGCTGTTAAAATGAGCACACTACAGGCCATGCAACATACGTGCAGCTTCTAAAGATACAAAAAAAGATCATATTTTCATACTAAAACTGCACCAATGTCACCTTGCTGAAGATCCACACCTATTTTAAACAAAACATCACTCTCTTGTCTATTTCTATTTGCAGACCTATTTAA
Organism: Forpus xanthops; assembly: GCA_032466535.1. Taxonomy (NCBI): domain Eukaryota; kingdom Metazoa; phylum Chordata; class Aves; order Psittaciformes; family Psittacidae; genus Forpus; species Forpus xanthops. The sequence goes on from JASSUY010004519.1 coordinate 35,833, forward strand.
ACAGACTGACATATGAAATAAAGAAGCAGGTTTTCTAAGGAAAGCAGGTTTCCCATAGTTAGGTAAACTGCACAACAGAACACATTAAGGACAAAATATTACATGGACCAACACAATAGATATACAGGAAAAACTTTCTCCCCCCCCAAACGATTATATAGTGCTTCTCCTATGTAAAAATGCAAACTGCTTCAGACAGAAACCACTAAAATCCGTCTGAGTAGTACAGCATACAGAGAATCCTGTTGTCTAGCAACCAAGTGCACCAAGAATAATTCCTGCTTATATTCCGAGATGTATAAATTTCTTCATGCCAGTGCACATCACACACACACAAACACACACACAGAAGCACATACCTTTTGCCCCTCTGAGCACAAATCCAAATCCTTCATTGTCTTTTTTCTGCAGGACCACTGCCTTTTCTTCTATTATGCAGTCACTGTAGAGAGAATTCCGAGGATAGCGACCATTATTACATCCCTTCATCACCACTGTAGTAGCTGCTCCTCCAGTGTGCAGGTTCATCATCATCACAGCCCGTTAATCAAATAATATTGCAGTAACCAAGCATGGGAAAATAAAGAACAAATAGTAGCGAGGGGAAGACAAAGACTAGGCTGAATGATAAAAGAGAACATGACAAAGCAACTTAAATGGAATAAAAAAGGCAGAGAGGAAAAAGAAAGAAGAAGAAATCATGCACGGTGGTTTGTATTCTATATGAATGACTGAATGAACATGTGATCATGTAATCTGTTGGCTAGCTAGGACTCTAAAAGGAAAAAAAGTAAGTGAACTGAACGACAGTATCATTAAAAAACTCCTCAATCGTGGATGTACCAGATGCATCTTCTAGTGAAGCCAAAATGAAACCAACCAGAAGAAAAATGAGGCAGCATTTTAAATTTAAAGAGAATAAATTAGGATTTTTTCTATTAGCTAACTAAAAGGCACAAATATATTCTGAAAGCTATGCCTTGCATCAAAAGCCCTTTTTCAATCCTATTGAATGTTGCATGCTGCAAGAATCCCACATGATCATCTGACAGCCTACAATGCTAACAACGTGCAGCTGCCTTGGCGTCATCAGGCACCAATTTCCACAGCATCAAGAATCTGCATAATTGAAATAGTAACAAGGCATGCACAACCAGGAAAACACATTTCTAAGGAATATTTCCCATCTTCCGATAAACAATTAGTATTATAAAATGAGGAGATGGTGTAAAGGGCTATTTATGTAAGCAGTATGTCCTTAAAGAGAAAGTAGCCTTAAGAATCTTCCTGTCATTGGTTAAGGAAAAAGTGGATGGTAGAGGAGGAAAAGGCATAAAATCCACACTAAAATGGGATCTTTCCTATGCAGGGAATGATTTGCAAAAGCCTCACGTTGTTTGGTGCTTTTCATTAAACGCTGGGTTACTAAAAATAAGCTCACAGTAAAAAATGATTCTGGACACTCTTTTAGGTATAAAATCATTACACAGCACAAGTTGCAAGACATTCTTCTGAACAAAGGCAGTGTCAGGGGTTAAGTATTCATGAATCGGAAGCGCTGCAAACCACGCTGCTAGGTTGGCTTTAGCATACCTACAAACCTGGTTAAGAGAGAGAGAAGCATGAGCAACTTTTCTTCCTTATTTCTTTCCTAGCTGACTGCTGGGACCGCTGGTCCCATACAGAATCTAGTCTTTACGGCACTGGATACGGTAAGAGACCGGATCCGTTCCGGTGCCATTAATAATCCAGAATGGTAGGAGGGAAGTAATGAAATTAAAATCGGTGTGACCTTTTCATTTAAAGCTCTGGACAAAGACAAGGATAATGAGAGCTGGACACCAGTGGACAGCCTCCAAACTGCACATCTTTTGTGTATTCCAGACTGTCCTTTCGGTGACTTTCCAACTCTGAGGGATGTGACTTCTTACTGATAATGTGATGATGTAGCTGGCTTTCTCAAACTCCATAGCATTTAAACACCACACAGGAATTTAACCCACCTCAGCGGTGACTTTCTGAGCAACGCATGATCTCCCTAAGTATCAACAGCTTTTGAATACTCTCTCAACTTACTATTATTGGCAGGGGTTAGAACTACATGAGCTTTAAGTCTCCTCCAACCCAAACCACTCTATGTTTCTGTGACTATTTACTATATAATTCAGATATTACCTGTACTTACAATTAAAACCCAAATACACTCCTGCTCATGGATATGAGGGTGTGATGGAACATGCCACTCGCAGAGCCCTTGCCGTAATACTGAAACCCTCCATCAGTGTCCAAAACTGGTAAAAACTGAGTGAACTGACAAGGATAGTGCCTTAGTTTTTCCCATGTCGCCACTCACATTTTCAAGATGGGGCCCCATACTGCTGAAGAGTGAACACTAAAGCTGTCTTCAGCCTTCCTCTTAATAAACAGTCAAATTAATAAAACCCATTTCCTTCAAGTTTCCTTGCAAACAATCAATAGCTTAATAGAAATTAGAAGGCTGCTTTTTGAGAATCTAATCATAGAAAGTGTTTGGTTCAAAGATAACCCCTCCTCTTCCCTCCTCAAATCCAACTCTTCTCTCACTTCATTAATATAAGGAATTGAGAAGCCTGTTAGCTGGATACCTCATCAAACCTGGCTCTGAGTCCTTCACTTTTGCTGACAAAAGCAAACAAATTCCTTTTATCATTCCTTACAACACTGAAGGATGAAGTTCCAAAAGCAGCTAAGAAACTTGGGATCAATTCACCTGATCAATGTAAAGCACTTAAAGAAAAGGCATCCAGGGTCCTGTTGCAGGCAGCTAATGAAATCACAGGTATTTTCTAGTCATGCTCACTTCTTCCTAATGTAGAGGTTTACAATTGTTCAGATTAAAAGTGTGAAAACCACCTATGATTTTCTTTTCATGTACTGCACATTAATAACATAAACTACCCAGGTTTAGACTTCAGTTTAGACATTGAAAGTGGGAATACTAAATTGCCAACATTTCACAAAGTTTCATGGTTTACAAGCAAAGGGGAGGAGAAAGGGAAGGGAAGAAGTGCAACATGACTTTTTGGTAACATAATGCACAAACTGATCTCTGTTACTTGACAAATACAGCTTAATGATATATTGTTTCAGTCACATACTACATTAAGGAAAACCCCATCACAGCCTGTAAAGCAAAAATGTAGGTCTGAAAACATCAGATCTGTAGCTATTTCACCCCATTTATGTTTTAGGAGAAGGGCACCTGCAATAATCTTATGGTGTGAGCCAGCCTGAACTTGCTTAAAGCAATCACAAGAAAGCAAAATGATTTTCCACACAGCCCCAGTGCTCCAAAACTCAGAACTAGCAGCAGAAAAGGGATGGAAAACAAACACATGCACACAAATAAACCAAACCTGTAGCCTCTACACCCCTTCTCCAGCAAACTCACTTTGCATCGTGGAGAGAAGGGGGGAGAAGAAGGAAAACAGAAGTTTAACCTCTGTTTGCTATAATGCTGCTTTGTGCTTTGCTGAACAAGGTCCTCTCAACATCAACCCGGACCTCTTCACTGAATACATACTGAAGTTCTGTTCACAGTCTACCTGGTTCTGGCAGCCAAAGTGGTGCCAACTGTAAAAGTAGGTCAATATTTCTCATAACAAACCTTCTTGGCAGCAGTTCTTTCATCCTGAAGGTGTTGTAAATACTTAGCAACAGAATGGGCATAGGCTATAGCTACCAGTGACAAATAAAGGCGACACTACATTACAAGCCTTTGCAGAGGTCTGAGCTCAAGCATGAGGTGCTTCTTCACAGATGCTTTGAGTACAGGCAAACAACACTCTACAACAGTAAAGTCTACCTGTGACACACTGAATTTTAATAGGTAAAATCCTTAAAGTCCATTTCTGCCCCATCTCAAACTGAAATCATACAGCATCCTTTCCAGATCTGTTCAAACAGCATCAGAGCCAGGTTTTTAGAATGCTACTACTTCCATATTGTGGCAATGAGTAATATTAAAATCAACAGCTCCTTCCTTAAATAGGATACACATTACTTGGATTTTGGGCTGTGTAAGTCCAAGATTTACTGCACACAAAGCTAAATGCAAAATACATCCTTGCGAGCGCAGAATACTTCTGCATGAAGTACAGTCTTACATATAAAAACTTCAGGCTAAAAAAGGAGTCAACTGAAAATCACTTTTGCTTTATCTAGATTCTAAATATTAGAAACCATACTTGTTCATCAGCTCCTGTGGCTTCCCTAAAGCTTTAGAGAATTGTGCACAGTTGAACGCAAGAATTGTGCAGAGCCGTTGGGATTTCCATACTTTTACAGACTTCACAGTGGAGAAAGGTTAATAAAGAGGTTTACCCATGTTCAGACAGATAACTAAGATTTGAACTGAGCACTGTTACGCTCAATATAACCACCATCTTTGGTGTAGACTTTTCAAGACAGCAAAAATTTCTGCTTTGCTAACAACCACTAAGAGAATACTTGAGGAAGGAAGTAGAAATGTCAAGTCCTTCATAAAGATACATATGCAGAAAATAAAGGTTGAAGCACAGGTTCCTGAAGGAGGCAAACCCATGAAACCTAGCTGCCATTTCACAACTACAGTAACTACATCTTATGGTAAAGCATGATTTACTCCAAAAGTTAAAATACTAAATAACAGAGATGGAAGCTAGCAGGGCCATGGAACACATTTAGGCCAGTTTGTATCGTGTGTACCATTGCTGACTTGAATCTGAAAACCAGCACATAGAGGATGTTCCACTCATTATCTGGAAACAGAAATGGCTGTTTGGCATATTGTCAATCTCTCCCTAAGGCAGAGAAAACATGAATTTAAATAGGAATTATTTTCCTGATTCTCTCCCAATTGTGCATCCACCAGAAACATAACTGAAGTCAAACATTTTCAGCTTTAACAAACTGGACTACAGCCTTCCATGGCAGCAAAATCATCTAACAGATCACACGAGATTCAACCAACCAGAGTTACAAACAAATGAGTGTGTTTACTTGCTATATTTCCATGTTTTGCCTTTTCAACTACTTATTCTTACCGTATAAGAATGCTTTCTGCAAGCACAATATACTCTTACAAAGGATATTCAATACAAAAATACAATTACATGTTTTGCCCTGCCCTCAGTCAAAATACATGCAGACTTGCTCTGCACAACTGATCAATCCTGCCAATATAATTTCAGTCACACAAGCCAAGTCTAAATGATTTTCTGTAGAAAGTATGTTCACCTGAAGGTTTACAGCAAGATGTGTTTGGGAGGAAGGCAGAAAGCAAGTGTCTTTAAATAGATGGTTGATAAGTACCTCAATGTTCTACTCAAGGAAGGCACAACCTGTCATTAGAACAGAAGTCCTGCAGAACAGTAAACTTTAGGTTGTTAAACTTCTACTAGGTAGCTAAAGATAGAAGTCCAAGGAGTATAATGATGGGACAATAAGTAATATATGATGGAGAAGGGGTGAACAGTCACACAGAACAATGCAGGGTTGTCCGTTCTGCTCTTCCATATTTGAGGCCAAGCTTTTCACAACGAAGCATATATAAGTAAAACCACTGTTTCCTTCCTTTGCAGTGTGTGACTTTTCCCTTTGTTTTCCTTATGTCTTTTTGATCTCCTCTATCAGTGCTCTTTCTATAGAGTTCAGTGAACATCATACAGATCTTTGATCTTTAGAAAAACAAGGCTGCATATTTTAAACTGAAATTCATTTGTTGATGAAAGAGGTATATGCCAAGCTGTAGCATGCCATGAAAGACATTTAGATACTCCCTATTTCTTCTGCTGCTCAGAGGAAATTACATAGTACAGTAAAGCCTGGCAGGGTGTATTAACTTCTTCCACTTAAAAAGGTGTTTCATTCACACTTTCAAACAAGTAAACAATTTTGAATTGGATTTTGAATACTTGATACCCTTGGTAAAAATGAACGGTTCTTTACTAAGTTATCAAGACCACTAATATCAGTCATGAAGTGATTCCATAACGATTAGGAAGTCACAACGACTGTGCTACTTTTTCCAGCCCTGCAATTGCCACTTGCCCAAAAAGATTACCCACAATTACACAAATAAGTAGCCTATGGTAAAGATAGTAACAGTGCTGTGTAAGTCATTGAACATATGCTATAAAACATTACAAAGAAATACAGGCTTGAAAGAGAAACGTTACATTTGTAACATAAGCGCAAAGAAATTAAACTGTTTTTTATGTAGAACTAAGGACAAATTTCCTCTCTCTATGTATGTATATCAGTCCACATTCTTTTATCCAGCCTTTAATGATATTTAATATCCTATTCTTTGGTGATCTAAAGGAACACCTCAGCTGATTGATTTGGCTAATACTGCTATTAGGTTTTTTCCTGTTTTCCCCTTACGTTGCTGGAACTGCAACCACTAAAGTAACATGCTGACATGGCAAAACAGGAAGTCAAACAACCTCCTGGAAATAGAAAGCATCCAGTAAAAGCCTGATTCTATATGATACAGAAATCTCAGGATAGGATATGAAGAGGAAAAAAACTCAGTGGTTAAGTCATGATCCTCTATACATACACACAATATATATAGGATACATGTGTGCCTATGTATATGGACAAATGGATATCCATATATTAATATATATATATACACACACTCAACCCACACACAGAAACAATGAGTATACATGCAGTTTTCTTCAAGAGGAATGTTATTATTCTCTTGCTTCTGCACTGGTAAGGAGAGAACAAGCCAGTATGGTGAGGTGAGGAGAGTGGCAAAGTGAGCTTCGTTTCATTTGCATTTTAAAAATAAGGGTCAATTCTAGTATCACACAAACAAAAATTAAACAGGAAACATTTAGGCAAGTGTCCTTTTAGTACAGAACAGGAGAGTTTTATAATGCAGAGTCCTTCCAACCGTTTCATACAGATGTGCCATCAACCGCATTAGTGTTTTGGGCTACAGCACACTCCACTTATACCTAACACTTGCTAGCAATTTTCAGTTGTAATTATCAAGCATTTGAGCAATCTAATCCTGTACTATTTTGATATTAATATGCAGCACTTGTACTACAAGCCCTGAACAGAATGTACATACCAATGCTTAGGCAACCAGAATATTTATCCACCTTAGTTTTTAAATTTGCATTTCTCTACCCCAAACCAGCTGCAGTTCCAGCCCCTGCTATTGCCATTAAACTACACAGAAATAGGAGTTTTCTGCCCAAGCATCATAACATACAAAGTATTTACACAAAAGGAATACTAATAGCTATTAAGAACAGCACTCCTTTGCTATACAGGCTTTTAAAATCAGTAACTTGCCCATGTTTTTAGTAAAGATGGTCAGTGTTACCACAGACAATCCCAGACACAAGAAAAACTATGTGTTCAAGGTTAGCAAACAGGACAAGTAACAAAGGCCGATCCAGGGAAGTAAGATACTAAGATACTGGTATGAGCGTACCAACCCGTAACTACATGTAACAATAAACGTTTTCTCCAGCTGTTCTTAGAAAATCAGTCCTTTAAAGCATGAACATATAATGGGTTAAACTATGGAAGAAATTCTTTACTATGAGGGTGATGAGACACTGGCACAGGTTGAGAAGCTGTGTCTGCCCCATCCTGGGCAGTGTTCAAGGCCAGGCTGGAGGGAGCTTGGAGCAACTTGGTCTAGTGGAAGGTGTCCCTGCCCATGGCAGGGGGTTGGAACTGAATAAGCTTTAAGGTCCCTTCCAACCCAAACCAGCCTATGCTTCATTGATTATATCTGCCTTCCTCAGGATCTCTCCATTTCTGTTTCTGCAACACACTTTAATCACGCTTTCAGAAAAAAAAAGTATTTTATTAACACTTTCAAAATGCGTTATGAGCCCTTTAAGGTGGCAGTTTGACACTGTGGGTCTTTGTAACCATTACTGAATTCACCAGATGCTTCAGAACCCTAACTCTACTTACTCACTCAACCAGAGAGCCTGAACATACTAAAGCCTAACGTAAGTAAATTATGAATTAGGGGGAAGAGACTGGTGATACCAGGAATGCTAACCACGAGTTTCAAATTAGTTTTAAGGAATCCCTCTGGCTTTCCATCACACCTTCTTTGCTATGATGAGCAGAAGGAATAACCATCCTCCTATCCTGCATTCCCTGGAAACAAAATACAGTCTAATCACAAGAAGTCTGAGTAACCCTGGTTGCTCATTTCAGCTTTGCAGGTGTATTTTTCACTTCAAATTCTACATTGTGCTGAAGTATAGAGGGCTTTAATCATCATTGTTGAAGATCCTGTACTATTTCATGACATTTGAGTACAAGGCATGTTACGAATTTCAAGTTCTGTCTCGAAACAAATGAGGTATTACCACAGACATGGAGGAAAGTTCTGCAAATATCTGCCCACTCTTTTCTTCTCCAATAGCATTAAAATTATAGTATTGAGTGAGAAACTTTGATTTTCTATGATTTTACTAAAAAAAAATGCCAAGAGGTGATTTCAATAAGAGTTTAATTTTCATGTATCCCTTTAAAAATCACCATATGATTTTACAATCTCATTAACATCCAAAAGGATTTCTTCTGAAATACCTTCTCTCCTCTCACCATTTCTCTAATTACACCAAATCCTTGAGTTATTTTAAGCCTACTCCAAATTTTGTTTGCTTATGTGCAAAACAGCTTGGGAAATGTCCACCGGAGCAGCTTTTCTTGTCTAACACCATCAGCCTTTTCAGCATTTATTTCTGTGCATGGCCAGGTCAGCCCACAACTCGGTAGCAGCAAGAAATCACCAACTGTATCAGCTGATGAAGAGATTGAACTCTGCTGCATTTAAATTGGCTGCTAATTTTCTTAAGTGAATGTTGAATTGGAATTTCTCCTTATTGTCCCCCTTCCTTTGACATTCAGCCATAGCTCACTGTTTACACTGATGCATAATTCCTGGAAAGGTGAGTCTTTTCTAAGTACTGGATAGATTTTGGTTTATCATTTCAACTCAACTGAATAGCTAAAGATTCACAGAGTTTAATTTTCAGTGTATGTCAGAATTTATGATGTTTCAAGTGTTTACAGTCGAGGTATGAACCACTTCTGCTTTAGTTACAACTGTTCGACAGCTCTGACAGTGCTATGCTGTCAGGCTTTGTAATGCTAATTTAAAGGATCATAGAATAATGGAATGGCGTGGTTGGAAGAGATCTTAAAGCTCATCCAATTCCAACCCCCTACCACAGGCAGGGACACCTCCCCTTAGACAAGGTTGCTCCAAATCCTGTCCAACCTGGCCTTGAACATTGTCCAATGTTCAAGTGATAATACGATCTGCCCAGTATCAGCCCTAGTTTTCAATTTCAATTAAACATAATTCTGAGACTAGTTATCTGTGCCCAACGTGCTTTTTTAATTCAAAAAAATCAAGAAATTAGAAGACACATGGGTAGCAGTCATTTCTCTAACCATGCAGCTGCCACTTTCCTAGCAACCATATTTAACTTAACATTCTCTGTTCTTCCATTCCAAATTTTGCCGTGAAGTCAGTTTTAGTGAAATCCTTATTTATTAAAGGAAATCCTTTGTTAATAAATTTTAGTCTAAATAAAGCCTTTGTTAGACATTTTATGTCAGACAGAGCAGGCACCCGAGCAGTACAGGTATTCAACTGGTGTATCTGCCAATCATTCCAACCCAGCATCCCCAACCTGCACGCTGCAACCTCTGAGGTTGGAGCTAGCACCTGCCTCTTGGCTCAGGGAAAGAGTAATAGTTGCAAAAGACTTGGATGAAGAACCGATCTGTCTGCCAGGATGTTGGCATTCATCAGTAACACAAGGTACAGGTTTAAGGTGAAGCAGTCTAACACATATGGGATTCAAGCCCAGATCTTTATTCCATGGGAACACTCTGACACAAGCTATAGCTTGCTCTTTAGCAGTTCCCTTTTTATAGGGTTTGACCCCATTCAATTTATAAAGGAATACAACTCCAGCACATCTATTTTGTCCTAAGACAAAACATCCTCCTCCCACCAACCTTATGTTTTGCTCAAAAGAAGTGACCAGCTTTATTTCCAGATTGACTTCCGGATGTCAATCCCTTCCTGACTTCGGGACAGTTTCTTTTTTAAGATGAAAACAAGGACATATGGTGCCTGTCAGTCAACCTCAGATTTTGCCTTGTAGGTGAACTTCTGAAAATACAACCAATATTTGTGGAAATCTGGCAGGAAAGAGGAAAAAAGCCAAAGTGGTTTCAGTCATTGCTCCCACTGGAGGAATGCCCACGGTGTGAGCACGACAGTTATTTGTTCCTTTTGGCCTGCCAAGACTTAAAAATGCATCACTTACAATCAGAGGCACCATATGTCAGCTTTTGCTCATCTAGTGATGAGGTGAGAGGAAGGCAGCCGAAGGTGTAGTGGGGCTGGGAATTAAAGGTCACCTAGAGGAAGCTAAACCATTACAGTGGAGGTTCAATGACAGGAATGTAAAACACTAATTGTTAGAAACTTCATCACTCTCCTGTTCCCTGAAAAGCAAACATTTTAATCCATTTTCATCTTTATCCTTGCACGGAATTATGTATCCTCCTAACTAACCTGGTATCACACTCTCACAGTCTCTTTTTGCTGTCTTCATCTTCCATTATTCCCACTTCCTTTTCCTATATTTTCTTTCATTTTCTCTATTGTAATTTACAAAACTTTATTCCTTCCCATGCACAGGACACAGGCTGCTGCCATTTAAATCCATCCTGTTGTTCAGCATCTTGTCAGAGGAGTCACAGAGAAAACCGAACTTGGGAGGATTGGTTGCTGCGCAGGAAATGGTACATCCACCAAACCAACCCTTGCAACCAGGATGTTCCGTACCCCTAGTCACACAGTCAGGTTTTCACCAGCAGCAGAGGTAGATCCTTAAAGCTTTTCAGGAGCATTTTACGCTTTCATTTGGGAAAGGCTATGTATTTTTTATGCCAACTTTGGTCTTGGAAACTCTTGGTCTTTCTTTGCTAACACTTTACTGCTAAAACTGTAGGCAAACATCTAAATGTCTGACAAATTTTAATCATTACTTTCAAAAGCATTAATTGCTAAAGGAAGGATCTTACTGAAGTGAATTAAACAAACCTCACTACTAAGGCAGTAAACAGCTACAAAATGCACTTACAAGTTCATGGAAACCCTTATAACTCACTGTATCCTTTTGCATTTTACTGTTAATTGTATTAGACTTTAATATTGTATCTTCATGCAATTACACTCCAGATTTCAAAGAAGAGATACTCCAGTTCAGATACATGCACACACATCCACCCTTTCTACCTCCTATTTTAGCAATTACTTTAAATATTTTCTGTAGTCACCAACATAAAAAGCTCAGTCCTGGCAGCACACAACAGCAGGGGAGGCAAAGTCCAAAGCTGCTTATTTGCAAGTAAGATCATTTTCATTGGAAATTAAGTAACTGCAAATGAAAACCTCCCCATTTTACATCTTTACCTGTTCCACAAAATCTACAAGGTCTTAATTATTGCTTACACATACATGTAATCTTACAAATGACATTAAATTATATTCAAGTGCATGAGGCAGAAGGTGTTAAAATGAGCTACACTTGTTTCTGGGCCTCACACACTGAGAACAGTTCAGCACTATCAGACTACTATATAGAATTAAGTCAGAGCAGGCATCAGGCAAGCCCAACAGCACACCTTGGAAATAAAGCAACAATATACACTCACAAAAACATTTTATACAGTTTGTGGTCTACAATTTGGCTTGTGCTGACTGTTCTCTAAGCCTAAAAGAACCAAACGTATCGCATCTGCAGAGATCATGTATCATTAAGACCTCAGCAAGCATTCAGATGTAACCACATCACTACATCACTGCTTATAGCTATATATTTCATTACAACTCAGGTTTTTTTTTGCTATCATCTCCCAGATTAAAATTGAGCTATGTATATAGGCAAAAAGCTTCAAATACTGTTGATTTTACTTCTCTCCACCACAGGAAACCAAGGATTAGGTTTAAAATCTGTCTGCAGCTAAGAACAGTCAAATCACTTCCAATTTATTATCAATGTATCAATCTCAGTATAAAGTGACAGAAATCATGGATTTGTTGTTAAGAATGAAGAGCATCCATTTTAACATCCTTCCTCCAGTTTCTGCAAGAGATCAACTGAACAGTACAAACTACCCAGAAAACATTTAGTACAGTGAAACTGGTGCCATCCAACAGCAAAAACCAAAAAAGTCAGTTATGTCACTGCAGAAAGACTTGTTCTCTATGGAACAACGCTTCCTTCCAAATTGTTTGCCAGGATTTAACAGACTGCTGCTGATGGCTGTGCAGCTCACAGCAAGGATGTATGCTGGATTCTCTACAACACATCAATGGGATCACAGCTAAGCCATAACCAGGGAACGGTCCCTCAGCTCCCTGTCTAGTATCATCTACTTCATGATTTGCAATCACCACAATTCTACAAAAAGTATCCATCCTTTTTAAATAAATATTTAAAAGATGTGAATAATCTAGCTGTTAGAGTGGGTCCAGAGGAGGCCATGAAGACATTCCAAAGGCTGGAGCAGCCCTGCTCTGGGGCCAGGCTGAGAGAGCTGGGCTGGTTCAGTCTGAAGAAGAGAAGGCTCTGGGGAGACCTTAGAGCAGCTCCAGTGCCTAAAGGGGCTGACAAAAAAGCTGGAGAGAGCTATTCACAAGGGCCTGTAGGGACAGGACAAGGGGGAATGGCTTTAATCTGCCAGAGGGGAAACTGAGATGAGCCACTGGAAAAAATTCTTCCCTTTGAAGGTAGTGAGGCCTTGGCACAGGCTGCCCAGAAGAAGCCGTGGCTGCCCCATCTCTGGATGCGTTGGAACTACATGAGCTTTAAGGTCACTTCCAACCCAAACCCTTCTACGGTTCTATGGTTCTTTTTATGTAAAATATCCATGTGAAGCCAGAAAGCAAACCTGATGAAAGTATTTTTGCATCAAATCAAGAGCTTCCACTAAAAATGTGTAACAGCTGCATAACACTCCTGATGCTTAAACAGTGAAGACAATGCCGTTTACAACACAACTTCAGTACAAAGACTGAGCTGTCCAACAGGTAGACTCTGCAGGTTAAAAAGTACAACCATAAAAAGCACTACACAGCATATGCTGTATTACTGGGGTAGCAGCTTCAGCTGTGCCAGAGAGCCTCTCTGAGCTGTCGAGGATTAAAGCTTGTGCTGCTCTATCCAACAGTGCAGATGACAACATCAACAGAGAATTGCTGGGAAGCACAGCTGAGAAGAAGCTCTCCATTTTTTTAGGTGGTTGTATGTAAATTGGCTCTTGAGGGGTTCCTTCTGTCAGCTTCTGCGCTCATGAGACATGAATGCTGCCACCTGACTTTGGGTTAATGAATGAAGCTTTTAATTAAGCTTTCTTACACGTACCTCTCACACTCCACAATCCAATTTTCCTCTTTCCCTTCATCCAGGAAAAAGCAGAACCAAAAGCAGCAGGCAGATCAATTGGTTCCCATCATTAACTTAGCGGCAACAAGCCTTTGGAAAAGGTTATTTACTATTACATCCTCTCCTGTGAACTTCGTAATACTGCTGTAGCCATCGGATGTCAAGGAAAGGCACAGAGAAAACTTCTCCCGTGCAGTGATTAGTACCAGTTAAAATGGTTAGAAAAGAAGGAAAGATGTGAAAGTTGATTGGGCTGTGAAAAAAAGGAAGATACAGAATGGGCAGGAAATCTTTCTAGCACATACCTCACAATTGCATGGAAGCTGGCATTAAATTATGCCACTGACTTTTGCTATCTTGCTATTCTATTTGGAGTAGGATGGAGATAATGCAATAATAGCAGTAGTAAAAGCTTCCACTGTTGTATTCTAAAGTTTCCAAATCCATGAAAGCAACTAGATCATGTTTTCTACCAAATCAAGTTTATAAACTTTCCACAGTACCAAAAATTGCTCCTATTATTTATGTCTCTGGAGTATGCAAACCAAGTTACCACTTCAACATCACTCACATCACATTTAATAACATTTTACATTTGCAATTAAACTATTTAATATATTTTACTTTGATAACTTGCCTTTTCTCTGCTTTTCCTGACTGAACAATCCACTGTCCTACCTTGAGAGAATTAATCAATTCCCTCACTTCAGTTCAAAAGCAGATAAAAAATTATCATTTCTAAAGGTTAAGCTTATTTTTAATTAAGTATTTTAATGCCAAGATCATTCTATGCCTTAGCAATAATTTCTGTTATTAACCTGGAATTTAACCTTGATGAAATAACCGATTTAAGGCCTACAAATAATTTTCTTTGAATTAAAGGTCCTGAACTTTAACTTCTAAAGAGTGTATCTAATCCTTTGGAACTTCTGCTTTGCTGGTGACAATCCTGCCCATCCAGCCTAAGACTGACCTAAGCAAACATTTTTCCTAACATAGTCAAAGGGATCTGCTCCCACCCCAGTTATCAAATCCAGTGTCCTCTGATTGTCTCGGCCACTGCTGACAGCAAATATAGGAATGACACAAAATTCCAGAGACATGTCAAAGCAGTCTTATGTTATCTCCTTGCAATACGGATGGTGTATTTCATTTTCAGGACAAGGGGTAATGGTTTTAAGCTAAAAGAGAGTAGGCTGAGATTAAATATAAGGAGGAGTATTTTCATGATGAGGGTCCTGAGGCGCTGGCACAGGGTGCCCAGAGAAGCTGTGTTCAAAGCCAGGTTGGATGGGGCTCTGAGCAACCTGCTCTAGTGGAAGGTGTCCCTGTTCATTGCAGGAGGGGTGGACTAGATGACCTCTAAAGGTGTCTTCCAACCCAAACTATTCTATAGTTTGATTCTGTGAGTTTTCCATGCCTGTTTTCTGCTCTTCTCTGTGGATCCAAGGCATTTCAAGCAAGTAGAACCTTGGGCCATGCTTTTCCTGGGGTTTGACAGTGTGGGTCCTGCCTGCTTGCTCCATCCATGGAGGCAGAAAGAAGCTCTGCCCATCCCACTTCCCACCTTAGCCTCTAGAGCTGCAGCCAAGGATAAACGTCCAGGGCATTTCCTTCTGTCTGTCCATTAAGAGCTCCTGCTAGCCTTAGAAACTTTACCTTCTCTCACATGTATGCCATTACAATAAAGCCTGTCCTTCCCTTCAACATTTGCCCATGTGCATCAGATTAAAGGCAAATGTTTAAAAATAATGCATTCTTAAAAGGGTTTAATAAAATAGTAAAGGAATCCCTTAAAGGAATGGCAGCAGTAGCAACATGCGACAGCCGCAGTAGGCAACTTCATTTGTGTGTAACAGAATTAATGCATCCCATCAGCATTTAAAGCAGATACCACATTAGACCTGGTAGTTTCAAATATTATATTTGTATGATATTTAACGATTATTTGTGCTGGCAAGCAAATCTCACTGCCTTTCTACATATTATTAAGTATACTACCCATTTTCCTGAAGCATTAATGTATGGATAACTGAACTTCTATGCAAAGCCGAACTGGGATTTAATGAACCCCCATTACTCAAGCTGCACATTTTCCTGAAGATGAAAAATGCCATGTACAATGTATTTTCCTGCATGTGAATAAGCCCATTAATACAGATTTCTGAACAGAGTGTTTCTACTCAGCAATTTTTGCCCTTTTGGAAGGGGGAAAGAAAAGGCGAAGGGAGTTGATACTTCCTCTCACTCCCCCACATCATCTCCAGAAAGGAACTGCATTGGCTTTGGTAATGTTTTGGTTTCAAAGCTCTTCTTAGTACATAGGCACAACTGCCTTCTGATAAATGTTTATTCCAACTTAGCTGCAAGCAGTTAAATCTGTTTTACTCTACCTTGCCCTACTTTGATAGGAAATGATAATAGAAGCAGTATTCAAAGCAGTACAAGTTTGGGAATATTGAGAATTGCCGTTTGACATCCTTTTTTAACAATTCCCCTCCCTGATGGAGCCCATCCTGGCAATTAAATCTACACATACTATCAAGATCTACTCATCTCCAGTCAGATTCTTAAATACAAATCCTTTTGCTTTAACAGCAATACCTAAACACCAGGAAAATTACCATTTAGATGCACAAAAAGCTGATCTGCAGCCCCCGTTGAGGATCTGAAATGCAGCTTTGGGGTGCTTTTGCAGTTTTAGGACAGCAAGGCCTCAAACTGTGTTTTGTTTAGGAAAAGAAGTATCAGAACCGTGTTTCACTGTATACCATGTTCATAAAAGACAAGGAAGTTTCCCTTTCACCATGGAGTATGTTCTCTATAAATGCATCATTACAGTAAGTCATTATATGCACTTCAGTAGTTATAGGCACCTTTTGCAGCAACTAACCAGGCTTGGAAACTCGGACACCAAAACCAGTTTTTTAGTTTTCCTAGTGTTACTT
This sequence comes from Forpus xanthops, assembly GCA_032466535.1. Lineage (NCBI taxonomy): Eukaryota > Metazoa > Chordata > Aves > Psittaciformes > Psittacidae > Forpus > Forpus xanthops. The sequence goes on from JASSUY010004519.1 coordinate 52,271, forward strand.
CACTTGAATTCTAAAATCACTGCACTTTTCTCTACTGAAGTGTGTTAAGCAGTCTACCTTCCCACTGCATTTCTTGGAAATTTCCATTAATTCTACCTTCTCCTACCTTTCCCTCTCAATTTCTTCTATTACTCCTCAAAATGGACCCATTGCATTTCAGACTCTCTGTGGGAAGTTGAGCTTTCAGCAAAACTTTGCTTTACTCAGCAGCTGTCAGAACTCCGCTGCTTTCCCTTTTACTGCTCAATTCACAGCTGTCAATGCCAGAATCAGGAACCATTTCAGACACGCTTCATACGGCATTTCTCAACAATAATGCTGTACAAAACCTATCAGTTTATCTGATGAACTTTCCTGCTCAGCTCTAGACATGAATTAGGCAATGGAAGCTTTCTGAGAGCTTCACCATCACACTGCACAAACACCTAAAGAGGAGAAAAGCCTATCAAAAAGTAAACCAACAACCTCTCTTTTTCCCCTCCAAAGCCCCCAAACATCTCCCATACTTCCCATGACTTCCCAAAAGCAGAGAGTATAATCCATTCATCCCCAAGAGCCCACAGGTTAAAAGACAAACCTGAGATGACTTTCAAGCCCTTGGTCTGAACACAGCTCCTGGCCTCCTGTTTTCAAAGTAACCTCTCTAAACAATAGAGCACTGTCTAAGGCAATTGGCATTGCTCTCTCCCAAGAAGTGACCTGAATTTTCTTAGGAAAAGGACAACAATAAATCCAAATGCTTTAGAATCAAAAATAAAAATAAAATAAAAAAGAAAGGCTTTCATGGAAGTGACATTTTCTAATGAAAACATCTTTCTTAGAAAGCAGCAGTAGGGATTATTTGTTATCTCTGAGTCAACATGCTGTGGCCACAGCTTCTAATTCACACAATCAATCCTCTCCACTAACATTGAAATAGAGACGAGGCTATGAATTTGAGAGTAATCATCACCCAAAGAACCTTGCAAAAAGCCAACTCTGCTCACTGGAAATGTAACCAAGGAGCTTGCTCTGTGGAACAGTTACAAGTTTCATAGTACAGGCTAACAGTTTCCATTGACAGCTTTATCACTGTCAACAGCGAATCACATCCCTGTCCAACAGTACAAACTCTGATAACATGGCTGATCATGGCAGTGGAACATCCAAGATGCTGAAATGGGGTTCTCTGCTCCCAAGTCACAGCAGCAACAGCTGAAGCCCTATAGTTCAGCCTACACAGTAACAGAAAGATCAGAGATGGCTGTAGTCAAGTGCTTCCTCTCACAGCACCATCAAAGCTTTCCTTTTCATCCAGCATCACAATACTCTTTCAAATCACAACTCAAGGGACTGCACACTTATATTTTACAAATCATTATGAGTTGTATGCTGTGGACAACCAGTAGGCCCCTGACTTCTGAGCTCCACACATCAACCATCAGGAACACAGAAGAACATCTTGAGAATCCAAACTACTTCAGCTGACTTGAACTCCATCCTCTCTCCCCAAATTAACCGACATTGAAACTAAACATGACTCTCAGAACAAGGATTAAAACCATATAATAAAACCAATAGTTACCACATTTTCTTTCCTTCTTTAAATAGCATCCTATGTGAAACTCTGCCATCATTGCTTGACATGATCCAAAATTATTCTCCTACAAAAAAGGTGTTTTTCTTGAAAACATAACCCCCCCAAGCTGTGATTAGTCAGGAGACAAGTGTAATGACTCTGTGTGCCACCACAAGAAGACATCAACAGGTAACTGAAGTTCTGTGCTTTAAAAATCATCATTTCCACCAGAAGTTGACTGTACGTCCAATGTATAGGTATGTGAGAGAAGAACCTGCTTAAAAATCATGACTACTCAGCAGAAACTGCAAATAAATAACTTGATTTCTCAATTCCTTATTTATAACAGCCTAATTTTTACATAGGATCTATAGATACCGTTCAGAACAACTAATCACAAAATCTTATTTCAGATTCTTGTCAACAACGATGATGCTGTGAACAGATATAGAAGGCCTGATCTTTTGAAGTATCCAACAACTTTAGTGGTTCTTGACTGTGGCAGCAGCTGGAACAAACTGCTTCTGTGAAATGCTGCTCTCTTCCATCACTTGTCAAAACAAAATATTGATATTCATTCCTTCATTAGTCACTATTTTTGTGGACCCATCCCATAGGAAAAAAGCTGTGGAAAAACCAATCTAGATGTAGAATGGTATCTTGAGCAGCTCTGCTTAGTAATCTGCTTCCCTCTTCCCCTCAAAAGTCTAAGCCGAAAGTAACAATTAAATAAATCTCAGCAAGGTTATGTAAACAGATTGTGACCAAAAGGAGGAATTCTTACCTGGAAGCATCAAAGCTGTCATAGGATCCAACTGTGTAGTGTCTAAACAGCTTCTTTGTTCTATCTGATCGTGTTTCTGCACAAAGAAAAGAACTTTTAATAATGATTCTGTGCTGCTTTATCAAGTGTTGGTTTAATTTACAATTTCAAAGTGGATTTTCTGCTGTACATGCAGAAGAAAATGGCTAAGGTTGAAGAGATCTCTGGAGGTCAACTTGTCCAACCTCCTGCTCAAGCAGGGCCATCTACAGCCACCAGCTGCCCTGGACCATGTCCAGATTGCTTTTGAGTATCCTTATGGAGGGGAACTCCACCACCTCTCTGGGCAAACTATTCCAATGCTCAGTCTCCTTCACAGTAAAAACATTTCCTTTTGTTCCCTTACAGTGAATTAACATTGTTTCAAGGCGTTTTGAAAACATCTGACTTTGGAGTTGAGACATTATCCATCATATCACACACATCAAGTGGATAAGGAGAAGTTCTTGTAGATCCCCTGTCATATCATTCCCGAGTTTTAAAGTTTAACCCACATCCTCAGTCACTAAAACCTTTCAAGACCAACCTTCGGTTCTTCTATAGCTTGGACTTAGAGGAAACACACAATAAGAAAGAAAGAAGAAAAAACAGCAATGCATCCCAGAAAGGTTGGAAAAATAGCACCAAAAAATGCAAACCAGTATTTTTTTTTTGTTTAAACACACACATGCTCACAAAACTAGAGCTATTCCTCTGATTTTTATTAGGCATATGGAGAATGGGGTAGGGGGGGAAGTAGCTGCCCACATGTACCACCATCAATCTAATCTCACAGGAAACAGTACTATGAAACTTGTACTACTATTACATAGTAAAACCAAACACTCCAAACAACTAGGGAATATGGGGTGACGCAGAAATCAAAGAAACTCCACACCTGGGAAACAAAGAACAAAGGAATGAAATACACAAATATATTTCTAATAAAAAAGGTATTTAAAACCTAAAATACATTCAAATCTTATATTTATGCCCTTCCCTAAGAAGAAAAACATCCATCCCACTGAAGCAGTTCCCATATCAGCATCAGATCAACCCCTAGGGCTATGAACATTATGTTCACGAGTAGTTTTACAGCTGTACCTATAGAACAACAGAGCTAAATATATCTCTTGCTCTAGGATTGTGAAGATGCTCCCTCGCTTATTGCTTTCAGTTGCTACCTTCCTGAGCATCAATAAATCAAGCATGTGGGAAAGACACAGAACCTACTCCACTGTTGGGTTGCTTTAGTTTGGGCAGCAAAAGCATAATCTAAAAGGCTTTTGCTGAAAGGCTGTCACTGCATGTGTGTATATGTAATTTACACTTCTAGGGAAGGACAAAAGGATTGTAGAGAAGGAAATCCATTGTCACATCCTTCTTCAGAATGACAGGAAAACACACCTGGTTACAAAGAATCATTCAAACGAAGTAAAACTTTACCAAAAAAGAGAGAAAGAAACCTCTTTGGTTGCTCAACCCTCAATCAAATCGATTTTCTAAGTCTTACTCAGCCTTAACTACAATAATATTGTATTAATGTATTCATTTTTCCCGATTTTCCATTTTTCCATCTTTAGTGCAGCCCCTTTTTCTATGGTTTCTTCATTCTAGGGAAGATACTTAAGCAGAAACTGCAGGTTTTGAGACAGGAAAACAGCTTGCCTAACCACAGCTTGGTCCTCAAATGTAATCACATTACATTAGGCTAACAGACATCAAAAAGCAAACTGCGAAGTTTCTGGTTTAGCTTGTGACCATGAAAATCCCATCTGCATGGCAAGAGTTTTCGCACTGAAGGACAGCCTGACTGCATCCAAAGAGATTTTATTAGCTCTCCAAGACAGGTATGTTAAAAGTTACTGTGAGAGGTAGCGCTATCAGATGACCAGTGCTGGTCTGCAGAGAATAAAAAACACATCAGCAGGATGACAGGCTTTAAACCTGACCAAGGAGCACATTGCAGGAGACAGCACTGGAAGCTGTCAAAATGCATCTTCCCTTGCCTTAACCACTAGAGCTGACATGTATATGGATATTGCTGCCAGCTGGAGACATAAATACCAGTACCTACATAATACAGAGGAATTATGGCTGAAAATATATATGTAGGTTGCAGCTGGCTGAAAGTTTCTTCACAGTGGTGCACCAATTTGCAAGATCAAGAGAAGCAGTACTAAGAAAAACCAGAAATATTTACATTTTTATAAGTTTTGAGGAGACTAACCAGCCTTCTTACAGGCTGGCCAAAGAGGGAGAAAATCTCTGTTATAATACAAATCATAGAATGGTTTGAGTTGGAAGGGACCTTAAAGATCATTCAGTTCCACCACCCAGCCATGGGCAAGGAAATCCTATTTGATAGCTTTGTATAGGCTTATTTTGTCCCTTTGTCACGCATCTACAACTATGTTTACTGCCAAAAAGGCGTTACCATCACCCCAGGCCCCAGCTGCTTCTGCCCTCACCCTGCTGCCTTACTAGAACAGCCAAGGAGGAGGACACAGCTTGCTCCAGGACCCACTGAGACCAAACCAAAGCTCAGCCAGGCAGCACATGAGCTGCAAGGCTAGAAGACACCACGCTGCCTTTCACAGAGTAGGAGCTGTAAGTGTAGTGAGCATCAGTGGTACCCAAGGCTACATGACAGCTGCTCAGAGAGATTTGGCTTTGAAGTACTTCACTGTATGACTGTAACTCTTACTGTGCTGGAAGGGGTTCAGTGAATTTTATGTGTCATGCCTTTGTTACTAAGTTTACAGGTTTAGTTTCAAAATTCAGTGCCCTGCAGTGATGTGGAATAAAGTGACCTACATGAATTAGAGTCTTTCCCCCATCGAGCAACCTTCTTTTTCACACTATCCTAAAAATCAGATTAATATCAAGAGACATAATTAGAAGAAACACAGAAAACCATAAACCTGGATTCCACATGGAGTTTGCCACTGGCCTCTTTCCAGAAGCCACTTATAAATAATTAAAAGAACAAAGTATGAGGAAGACTATTTCAGAAATCCTAAATCTCCTGCTTGAGCCCTAAGGAGCCAGATGTTTCTTCTGCAGCAAGTGTTTTCTATAGCATGATATTTCAGTGCTATTAAGGAATACAAAGTGGGTGGGAGGAACGGAAAGACGCAGTAAGACAGATAGCTTTGTTCAGCTCCTTGGTATTGCCAAGCCAGCATTCTTCAGCTGCAGCTTGTATCTGCTGTCTCCCTGCACATTCCCCACTTCTCTGTGTGCAATCACATTCACAGGGATTATTTGGGAAATCATTAGCTAAGGGTTATGTTTCCCAGGTTGCTGGGGAAGGTCTTTAATTACTCTCTTTTCCTAACCTCTGACTCAGATTCCAGGCTCTTCTATTACACAGCATAAGTACAAGCATACAGAAAAGGGGGAAGGATCAGGAATCTGCCATCATAATGAACTGCACACTGAAAAAAAGAGGAAATAAAGGTTCCTTTCTCAAATTTGACTAAAGAATACAAAGAACCACAGACATCTGTTTAACAAATGCTTTTTTGAATTCAAGCCATATATAGCATAATAGCACTATTATAATAGCACCAAGGTCCCAGATTTTACTGGGTTTTACCCAGGCTTACATCCCCAGGTTTTCTGAAGACCAGCAGTTTGAATCAGAGTGGTTTGCAGAAAGGTAGGACAACGTAAAACTAATAAACTTCACATCATTTATGGAGTCTTTACCTGCAGAAGCCTGTAAGAATTTCTTTTTGAACTCTGGTACACACAAATTAGAAAGACTTGCAAGAAGATGGGGACTAGAAGGTGTAGAAAAGCATTATCTAGCAGTGTATGTATTACTGCATTATTACTGAGAAGAACATCTGTCAGCACAGATGAAATATCACTGCATCAAATTGGATCAGTTCAAAAGTTATTCTAAGAGGCAGAACGAAATACCAGTGTTTGTAAAAATAGTGCAGTTTCCTTTACACTGACAGAAAAAGGGAACATTGGTGTATCATTGGAAATTTCTACATGTCCTGAGAAGCCCATATTTTACCACAGTTACTCCCTTGTATTGTCAGCTAATATTGATGGTTGGAAGACTATCTCTCTACAGACCTCCACCCACCTCTAGGTAACAGCTATGGGACATACCTGGACATAAGCACCAGCATAAAGGTCATGACTAACAGCTCAGCTCTCACAGCCCTGCATGGCTGCCTACAGAATAAAACCCCATCTATGGGAAAATGAAGGCTCTCCCTACAGCTATCAAGTCTATTTTCCATAAGAACACATCATCAACATAAAGCTCCCCACTTTCTGCTAAAAAATCCCAAACCATCCCTGAGGTTTATTTTCAATAGCTAATGGGCCATCTCAGAGTAACATGAATCCTAATATGATGACAGCCACAGAAGAATCTGCAGGGAATAAAATAAGGGGGCAAGTTCTTCTTGGTCTTTTCTCACTGTTGCCCTGTGCAACAGTGGTAATAGAAACGATAAAGTCCTAGCTGGCTCTTCATTAGAAACCTTTATTGGTGCAGACATTTGAGTAAGGAACAGACTCAAACATTGCCATTCCAGAACTTCATTTCTAGGGTTTGAAGAAAGGCGAACAAGGAGAAGACTGTAGTGGTAGGAAAAGGGGGAATAGGTTCAAACTTAAACAGGGGAGGTTCAGGTGAGATATAAGGAAGTTCTTTACAATGAGTGTGCTGAGGCCCTGGCACAGGGTGCCCAGAGAAGTGGTAAACGCTCCATCCCTAGCAGTGTTCAAGGCCAGGCTGAACAGAGTCTTAGGTGATGTCATCTAGTGCGAGGTGTCCCTGCCCATGGCAGGGGGTTGGAATTGGGTGATCTTAAGGTCCTTTCCAACCTGAATTATTCTATGATTCTATGATTAAGATGCAAGTGAAAAACATTTTCTCTTTTTCTTCTTCCACCTTAGGAGGAGAGATGGTTTCCTTCAACCGAGAAATATGAATATGCCTTCCCTGCGGCTTCATTGTGGTAGTCTCATAACTGACCCCAGGGCTCCAGCAGTGCCTGCAGATATTATCAAAAGCTGAAAAATCGCTGCCATGAAAAGCAAGAAATTAAATTTGGACTCTAACCTGCAAACACAGCTAATGCAGCTCTATTTCTTCACTGATGAGCAGAGAGCTATCGCAGGCATGCTGCAGCACACAGCCCAGTTACCATGCTGACACTATTAGTTGTAGTAGACCCCTTACATATTTGATATTGGTTGGAAGAGGAAAGAACTAGGGGAAAAAAATCCCAAAGCAACTGTCTTCCTTCCTTTCATTCTCCCTGCTGCTCCTGGCAGGGCATTTCAGCAGCCGGGTTTCCTAGGAAACTGGAGGGGCTGCTCTGCCAGAGGGGATGTTGTCAGACTCTTGCCAGCACTCTTGGTAGGGTTTAGAGTGATTGATGCATCCACAGGGTGAACAGAGGCAATAAAAGTGTAAGAGCCTGATTTATGTGTGATATTGCTGAGACCACACGCAGCAGCAGACACCTTCTAAACATCATGGATTGTAGAAGTCACGTTACACTGCTACTCCAGCCTACTTGCAGCAGAAATGGTTTCCATCTGTTCTAAGCCCATTTCCAGCACAAAATAAGTCTGCACACTTATATCCAACAGTTGTCAGGGGCTAAAGGCTTTCACAATGCAACTCCTCCTTTCTGTGGAAAAAATGCTTACACAGTTATTTACAGAATCATAGAATCACAGAATAGTTCAGGTTGGAAAAGATCTTAAGATCATCCAGCTCCAACCCCCCTGCCATGGGCAGGGACACCTCACACTAAACAATGTCATCAAAGGCTCTGTCCAACCTGGCCTTGAATACTGCCAGCGATGGAGCATTCACAGTTTCCCTGGGCAACCCATTCCAGTGCCACACCACCCTTACACTAAAGAATTTCTTCTCTAATGAAGAGTCCCTTCCCAGCATCCTTACAGGCCCCCTTCAGATGCTGGAAGGCTGCTATCAGGTCTCCACACAGCCTTCTCTTCTCCAGGCTGAGCAGCCCCAACTCTCATCCTATCTCCATACAGGAGGTCCTCCAGCCCCTGATCATCCTCATGGCCCTCCTCTGCACTTGTTCCAACAGTTCCATGTCCTTTTGATGTTGAGGACACCAGAA
>JASSUY010004537.1:0-40000 GCA_032466535.1 Forpus xanthops
GGGGGGGGGGGGGGGGGGATCACCGAGAGCACTTCTCTTCCCTCGTCGACCCCCAGTGCGGTGCCGTGGCGAGCCCCTGAGTGTGCTCTAAAGAGCCCCAAAATGGGGCTTTGCGGGACCGCTGCTCAAACCCGCTGGTTTTGCTCGGTGTACCGAATGCCGCCGCACGCTTTCCTCGGCGCCTCTCTTCTCTCCATCTCCCCGTCCCCGCTGTGCCCGGAAAGGATTTAGCGCAAAAGGGTTGAGCGTCCAACTCCGAAAGGGATTTTTTTTGCTGGAGAGTGTATGTTTCTTATTTATTTTTTTATTTTGCATGTGAGCTGCATCAAAATTGAACTCAGTCTTGCAAATCTCTTGTTGGCCTTTGCCAAGCACTAGCACTTTGCTGCCATGGTAACTGTAATTAAACTGATAAGAGTGGAAAAATGTCAGTATCTCTGAGCCTTGCAGCTGCATTGGAGAAAAAGGGAATCAAATTGGTTCCCAGCGCCACTGCTCTAAAAACCGGAGGGGGGTGGGTGGGAGAAGAGAGCTGGAGGGAGAAACGTGGGGGGGACACAGCAGCGGTAGGGACATAGCTAAGCACCCCCTGTCCCTGAGATTTGGGTATATCTGTTTGCTGCGTTGTCCCTTAGGGGGCTACAGCCCACAGGGATGCTCTGGGCCACTGAACAGAAAGAAACAAGCTTTTAGGCCCAGTCTAGCTTTCAAAAAGAGAAGGGGAAAGAAGAAGAGAAAGCTTTTGTTTGGTGTCTCTTGGCAATCGACTAGCCATGTTGGCCAAATTCTTTTAAGCTGTATCACTGTTCCCAGCTGTGGGACTGCACTCCCATTTTTAATTTTTACCTAACCTCTTCTCTTCCACCACCCCTTCCCAGCCCACCTCTCTTATTAAAGAAAAAAAAAACCCAAAAAATAAAAAAAAAGAAATCTTGATTCCTCTGCAGAAAACGAGCCAGAGGTGAAGTTTAGTTGTATAGCATGGAAAATTAACTCAAAATATGGAGGAGAGACTATATCCAGAGTACTAAATTCCTTACTTTTATATTTCTTTAAAAAAAACTGAGTGTTATGGAGTTGCGGTTACTTTGTTGTGTTAACTACAGAAGCTGAGACTGTGCGGATGAATTGCACAGAACAAGAGAGCATAATGGAGGCAATCAACCGTTAGGCTGGTTCACAATGCAATCCAGGCAATTAAAAGCTCACCAGAGTTTAAATGAAATGGTTCTCCTTATTTCTGTGCAGCACACTGCACAGGCTATTATTTATGTCTCTTTTTTTAATTATGATTTCCCTTAAACTGTCAAATAACACAGAATAGCAGGGTCTCGGAGGCAATAAGAATTTTCCACAGAACAATTTACATGCCAATCTAAAACTAGTTATGACTCCTGATGTGCTGCATGTGAGTGCTGAAATGTTTCTTTGCTTCTGAAACCTTAACTTATTTTTTAAGTCTGTATTATCCTGAATTACTAGAGCTCTGAATGTTTTTAGGATGAAGCTACAAAGTGGGAAAGCATTGTATTCTTTTTATCTTCTACTAGATCTCTGTCTTGTTGACTATATATTGTCAGCATGCTGTCTTTTGAAGACCAGTGCACTGATACTTAATTTGCTCCAAACTGATTAAAGTAGAGTCAGTATATACTACTGTATGTATGCTGTACATGCTATTGTCCATGTGTGTGTGTCCGCAGAAGAGAGTGGGGAGAGAGAGTGGTCTTTAAAAGTTTTCAAGTGATCCAGCATGTAGTAATATCCACCTCTTCCTCCTTTAACATGCCTTTCAAAGACTGTCTGTACCACAAACCAGAAACTGAGTTCTGTGGGTTTTGTGTGTGCTGCACTCAGCATCATCAGGAGCCAATTTTGCTTATAGATGCTGCTAAATCACTAACAAAATACAGTTCATTATGTCAAATATTCATTCCCTTTGATTTTTGAGAAGAGTGATGATTGGAGTGAGATGGATTTTTGTTTCTCTGCCTTCTTCCAGGAGTCTAATTCAGCTTTTTCCAGCAATCTTCCTCTTTATCCAGAAATCGTAGCTACAAATCAGTTGACAGTGTTTCATCACACAATAATAACAGTAACCAGGGATGGGAGTCAGTGTCATTGAACTTATATGGGGAGACTGAGGGAAATTCAAAAACCCGCAAAGCAAGTTATTAAGTTCTCCCTTCGAAAATCCTAAGGGTGGTGGATGGTGATGAAGAAGTCTGATTCCTGCACAGTTCTGCAGTTCGTGTGGTATCTTGGGAACTGGGATGGAGGGAAGGGTAGAGAAAGCCCTTAAAAGCATACTGGGGAGAAAAGGGCTTGTTTGACAGTGATGGACTAGGCGCTGAAATCTCTCAGTTTTGAGAACAGATATGCTCTGTGATGCAAAGCATGGGTAGGACCCTGCATGACCGAAGAAAAAACTGGCTTTGATTTTTGATTTTATTTATTTAACAGCCTGGGTGTAGCACTTATTGTATGGGATTTTTTTTTTTGGAAGTGCTCTATAAGCTTGCTTTCCCAAGGGAGAGTAGGACAGCCAGGCAGCAGTGCTGTGTGCCGCTACTTGGTATTTCAGCAGCAAGGCGTTTGGATGGTTTTGTAGGTGCTGTCAGGCTCTGAAAGGGTCCTTACTGCATCCTGAGAAATAAGTGGGTACCTAAACTGCAGCCTGTGAAAAGCTGGCTGACAGCAAGGCGCAGGTATTCTTACTGCCAAGTTAAGAGAGAACTGAAAATACACAAGCATGTATCTGAAAAGTGTAACTGCATCGGCGATCTTATGGGAATGTTAAAGGGGAGAGAGATGTTCGGTGAGGTGATCTGCATTAAGGTGACTCATACAGTACAGAAGAAAGTAACAAAATGTTCTATTTTCAAAATTAAGTTATTTAATCCAGGGCATGTAAAGAAAAGGGCGTGTGCAAATAATTTGGAGATACGTAAAACACTTCTTGGAGCACAGTTTTGTGCTTTGTTTTGTTTAGAACCTTTCTACTCTTCAAAAAAGAATAACTTTTTTTATAAAGAAGCAGTAGTTTGGGGATTCAATTTTTTTCCTTTATTTTTTTTTTAACTTTCAGTAAAATAGAAGCAGCTTCATTGCAAGTAAACTGTAAAAAGATCAGATCTATCAGAGGAAAAAAGCATTCGTTTCCTCCAAAAGCTGCTGCAGATTGAATCCCTAATCTGAAGATGCTGCCAATGGGATGTCAGCACCACCTTCTCTCTCAGCCTCAGGAAAATAGATGTGCGGGGTTGCCAGCATGACTTCTGTGGGGTTTCTGCCCCTTTTCACTTGTCTCTACAAGAAGAATTGGGCTAACCAGCATGAATGACAGTGCTCTGTCTACCTTCCTCATCAGTAGAAAATGTCTCAAAAGTTGTGCAGGGGTATGTGCGAGACTGTGCAAGCTGCAGTTTCATTTGTAATACAGTAACCTCCTGTTTGTAGCATATACCTTAGGTATTATCAGCCTTGATTACTGCAATTTATCCGGATGCTCACTTGTTTAGCCATGTTTCTGCGGCATCTTGTGCCTTTCAGATGGTGCAGGACAGTAGATCTTCCTGGATCAGAGGCTGTCAGCCTCCACTCTCTAACCTGCTTCCTTATCAGGCGACAAAATTTTTACATTAAGATTTTTTCTTTAAAGCCTTCAACTGTGTTAGCTCCTAGTTTATCCTGACTTCCCTCGAGCTAAAGATTAAAGTCCTAGAACAGTCCTTCTTGTGTCTGAACTTTTTTACTGAGTTCCAAGAAGTTGATAAAAACTGTGGACAATTTTAGGCGTTTGTCCTCTCTACGTGGCCGAAGAGAGAGGCTGCGGATAAGCTTGTTGTTGGGAGGTATTTATATTCTACCATGATACTCGACTTTACAGATTAAGGCTTTTTGACCTAGTGAAGCTATTACAGTTCCGACAGGACTTTGCTTTACAGTCTGATGTAGGTTCTTTTCCAAAAACTTCTCATATTTTCACTGCTTTTAGAATTTATTCATAGCAGCGTTATTTTGCTGCTTCATGTATGTATCCTGGATTTAGGGGAGATAGTTGGCAACTGAAAATACTGTAAAGGCTCAGCCTTTGTCTCATGGTGCTTGCTCAAGATGAGAAGTGTGGGTTTTTTTCCCATATCTGCCACACACTTACTGCAGAACCCTATGAAGGTCACTAGACCTCATCCTCCCCCCTGTGAATGACAAGTGCATCTTGAGTCTGTATGTGGTGTGGTAGCTATGAGAGTAGCATTGAGTGGGGAGTAACAGGAAGGCAGCAATGCCATTTTTTATACTTACGGATAGAAAAATACAGATCTTACGCTTTTGTTATGAGCTTTCAATGCTGTGCACCAGTACTGCTGTGGTACCTCGGGGTGCCCACTAGGCGAACTGTCAGCATATAACTGAACAGCTAATTTAACAGGTAAATATATCGCTCCAAAATGCGCAATAGAGAGCGTATTGCAAAGCAGGGAGCAAGGCTGTTGTGCTCACATTTCACAGTAAGAATTACTATTTCTAATTCAGTGACCAGCTTCTCAGGTGAAACTTGGGAGTTCAGCTTGGTCACCCTGGAAAGTCACTTCACTGGCTCTGTGATTGCTGTGGTCCACATAAATTCCACATGCTCCATGTACACGTATTCGTACAGATCCCTGGGACTCCTCAGCCAGCGTAACATTTAGCCTGTTGTCTCTGTCCATAAAGACACCCCATACTGTTGCCTCAAAGTTTACACTAATTTTTGTGTTTTCCTTGTACAGGCCTCTTTAACAAACAAAAACCCAAAACCAAACCCCAACTTGTTCTAGCTCCCCGAGCCTGCCTGTCTGTAGGGGTGTATTATAGCACCAACTGATACCTGCTGGTAGAAGCTGAGACTGTAAAACATTCTTACAGTAGGTATTGGAGCATTCTTGATGAGCTCTTGAATTTGCTTTTCTTTTTTACAAGACTGTTTGACCTTTCACAGTCTCTGGATAATAACAGGGTGCTGTACCCTGAATTTTGGGGTAGGATTTATTTGTTGGCAACAGCATCTGTTGCCCAGTCTTGACATTGTAATGTTCAAATGTACTCTATATGAGTATCATTTTTTTAAAGCTACATCTCTGATCATCTTTCTAACAGTGAGCTAGACTAACAGTGTGTCAGTTCTCTCTTCCTCTCTGGTGCCTGCTTGATGTCCAATAAAGCATCCACAGAGCTATGATTTTGTTTATTCTAAGAAATGACTTTCAGAGAATTGTTCTGAGTGTAATGGGATGGCAGTTTGTGGGATTAACCTAGAGAGACCAGTCTGTAAGCGCTTTGGGGCAGTGACCTTCTCTCCCCATTTACTGTAGAACTGAGGGCAATTGATTTTTGTATGGATCTCTGGAAGCTGACTGCAATGCTGTGCCTACCAACGCTCAGCTGTGTTCCACTTTTACCAGTTCCCTCCCGTAAACTGTGGTTCAGCCATTTGAATGGGTTTTTAAATGCTTTCTGCTATTGCATCTAAAGGTATATATATGCACTTAATGGACACTACTGTACTTCTTGTCCTGAACTAGCTGTTGGTTAAAATGGCAATTGGAAAGTGGGGCAGGGGATTTTATATCTTGTTGATATGGAGGAAGGTGGGGGCTTGGGGTGGTGTTTTTGTTTGTTTGTTTGCCTCTTGTTTTGTGTTGTCTTCTTTGACAAACTGGCAACTCTGACCTTTTAGATCTTTCAGAAGGTCCTTACACTGCTGGTTGTAACTGGAGATGCTGGTACTGAAGTCTCTGGAGGCCTGATTGCTTCATTCATGAGTCATAACAAGAATTGAAATCTTAAAACACTAAACATTCCTCCCACCAGCACAAAAATGTCTGCATCAAACCTCCCTGAAATTCTGGGCCTGTGCCTCTTAACAGCTTCAGTTTTTTTTCTCTTTTTTAGAATCTGAAGTGCTTTCATGTTTTATAAAGATAGTGAAACCTACATATCTGGACCTATTTGCACTATGTTTGCCACCATAGATATGCTGTTTATTAAAAATTTGGGTTGCTAAATATTGTGTACTTTGGGTGAAAGTGGATGACTTTTCAACTGAACTGTTTTTATTTCTCATTTTAAATTTTTAATCCTATTTCTTTTCAGCAAAGAGACCAGGGAAATAAAATGTTAAAGAGAAGCTGTGGAACACAGAGCAGTGGAAGTTTCTGCTCTCAAATTTATCTTAGCATTGTTTTCAGCTTGCTGTGGACTATCTAGGTTATTTCATCTGATCTACATCACTGCTTTTTTAACAGACTGGGTGTGGGGGCACTGGTGAAGTGGAGGAAGAAAAGGGTGAGACTTGTACTCAAGAGAATACCTGTTTTCACTCTTCTGTTGTTGTATTTCAGGTATACAAATGCTCTCAGTCCAGCCAGACACCAAGCCGAAAGGTTGTGCTGGCTGCAACCGTAAGATTAAAGACCGGTATCTTCTAAAGGCCCTGGACAAATATTGGCATGAAGACTGCCTGAAATGTGCCTGCTGTGACTGTCGCCTGGGGGAGGTGGGCTCTACCTTGTACACCAAAGCCAACCTTATCCTTTGTCGCAGAGACTATCTGAGGTAGGCTGCATCCTTCTTATATTCACTGACAAACTTGGAAAATCTGCTTGGTCCTCACTATGTAGTTGCTATTGCATAAGCGGTACTTGAGGGCTGGAAGGCAGAGTATATATAGAGAATGAGAAAACAAATACTAAGATACAGAGATAAAATTAAAATCTGAATCAAAAAGAACAAATAACCAGGCCATGAAGGTGGTTGTCAGTTTTCTGGTGCTAATACTGGGGTTCTGCCCTCAGAGGAGGAAGAGAGTAAACCCTGCTTGTGCTTTCTACAGCACTGCGCTCCCAAGGAGCTGTTGGTCTGCATCTCCTCCAAGCAGCACTTCAGTAGCCAGGTGCAGCAGCCTGTAACTGCTTGTGTGGTTTTCACTAGCTTCAATGCAGGGTTTGAAGTCTGTAAGTAGGGGTGCTTTCATTTGTCTTCACTTACCCACTTTTATCCTTTAATTTGCCAAGGGATTTAATTTGTGGCACTAGAAGCTTTTATGAATGTTGCCATTTAGCTTTTAGAAGCTGGACCAAGATGACCAACTCTTCTCCCGCTGCTAAATAACCATGTAGCTAGTAGGATTAAATCCATTTTGGTCCTGATTTAACTTAGTCGCCTGAGTGGAACACTGAATGACCTGTTGCCACTACTCAGAGATAGCAAATAGTCATCTAATTTTTCTACCTTGTTTGTTGCTTGAGAATCTACGTTCTCAAAGGTATTTGAGGTATAACTCGTGGCAGTGTGCTGATGAGTCGTACAAGGCAAGTTTATCTGCAGATTGTGTAAATAGATAGGGCTACTTTGTAGGTGTTAAGTTTAATCAGGAACTTTAGTCTCCCTCAGATCTCAATAGTAAATAGAAAAGGTTCTCTGGGGTGATTCAGAGTACCTATTTCTTATAGTAGCACCTTTCATCCATTCCCTATAGAGAGGGCCTAATGAGACTAGCTGCTCCAGGCTAACATGAACTTCTGGGAATATTTCCTCTGCCCTCATAGTGAAGCTTTTTCCTTTTAAAGGGACACTGAAGGCAGTAATACATTGGGGAAAAATTAAAATTCTCTTTCAGTGTGTTAACTTACAAGATCACGTTAGCACAGGTACCAAACGAGATTCCTACACACCAATCAGTTCCCATGTTGTACAGCATGGGTAGGTCAGAACAGGAATCAAAACTAAACCATTAGCAAATATTGCTACTCTGGCTCTCGATGTTACATCCTGGTTTTTTCTAGAGTGGAATAAAAATCTTCACAAGCGCATTCATTCAGCTGGGGCTGCATGGTAAAATAAGGTTCTCCAGATGTGGACTTGGACTACCCAGTAGTGAAGTGCTCTGCTAACCATTAAAACCCTGAAATGAATGTAAGGTAGAGCACTGGGAATTTAGCATAGAGTTCCATGTCTTAAAGCAGTTGTGTTAAATCTGCCAAAGAAGTAGGTAACAAAACCTTACTCTTTAAAGATTGGCAGGAAACTGTTTGAATTGAAGGGAACTATTGTATGTGAACCTAACTTTTGCAAAAATAACTTTTGATCTTAGAATGTGTGTCTGTAGAGAGGAGTAAGAATAGTTTCTGTGGGGGGAGGTAACATCCTGATTTTCAAAACCCATTTTAGGGATCTTTCTACAATAAGTACATGCAGGAGAGAAAAACCCCTGCTACGGCTGTTTGAGCTGAGTTCCACATTTACCGAAGACTTTGAACTTAACCAAATCTTGTTAGTGTTAGTGCAGCAGATCACCTGTTTTAAAATCAAATGCTTAAAATCAAAACCAAAAGTGATCTAGTCATAAAGAGATGAGCAAAATATATTTCCCCAGCACAGATTTATGCATGCACTCACACGCACACTGTTGCTCTCTGGTCTTTGAAGGTGCAACAGGAGTAAATATTTTGCTAACAAGATTATTAAAATTCATATTAAGTGATTCAGAGAAAGGAGAGTGTATTTTCTGTCTGTCATGACCATATTCAAAACTGGTGTTTCAGATGTTTGTTCATACATTCACAAAAAATCATATAATGAACTTTGAATCTCTGATTATTTATTTTTTTTTTGTCTCTGGATTTATCAAATCTTAATGAAGCTATCTTGTCATGAACCTTTTTTTAGTGATACTTGTGAGTGCATAGATTTAAACTTGGTATTTACACTAAACTTCAAACTGATGCACTTAAGGTAATTGCAGATAGTCATTTGCCTCATTGCGTCTTATCTACTTAGCTATGCAGTGAACCTATAAAAGTGATCTTTTTAATGCTAATGTAGAAAATAGTTAAATGTTCTCTAGCTTTGTAGTCAAATAAGCTTTCATATTTAGCAACCCACTTGATATGAATTTAAAGCACAAATTACTTTGTACTAATGATCAGATTAGGGTTCAATTACAGTTTCAAACTATCCTCTTATTTATTTTTATTTTTCTTTTCAGCCATAAAAGGAATCTTTGCTACATATAAAAATGTTCTAGCTCCCTATTAATTTCTGTGGTGCCCTCTAGAGGATATGTGGCTTGAATGATACTATAAAGAGTAAAATTGCTTATTAACTTGTCTCTGTGTGTTCATTATGTCTTTCAATAAGACAGCCATTGTACAGATGTTATAAGCAATAATGTACCCAGTTTGGGTGCTTTAACATTCATGGTTAAATTCACAAACTGTGTGATTGTGTCTTTGGCTATTTGCAAAGATACTTCCAGCATCTCTCATTTAGAGATGCTTGTTGAAAAACTAAACCCACCCTAATGCATGTTCTGCATTTGAGCCCTGAGGTATCCACTTTATGCTTTTCATAAATACTCTAAATCTTCAGAACTTCAAAACTTGTTTTGCTTTAGCTCACTGCTTTGCTAAAATTAGTTAATTTTATTATATTAAAACCTTTCTTTCCGGGTTGGGGGATGTTGAGCGGATGAAAGAAATCTTCAATGAGGTAAGGAGCTTGGAAGGTGCTTTGGGTGTGAGAGGCTTTACTCGGGAAACTGATTCATGCAAGTCACTCCAGTGGTTTCACAGGTGGCATATGACGTTAAAGGTATCAGGGTGACCATAGCAGGAATGAACTCCGTTTTGTTAACAAGGATGAGAACTGACTTGAGTAAAGAAAGGACTCAGTGTTAGGAATAACACACTCAGTGAAAATTATATGCAGAATATAATTCCCCTGCAGGCTTCTGTCTCCTGCTTATACACCCCTGGGTTAGAAAGTGAAGACTTAATTTAAGGAACTTAGGTTTGCGCCAATATTTCAAGTCCATTTACAGTAAGTGAAACATGCAAGAAGTTGGGTTTTTTTTTGTTTTTTTTTTTTTTCTTTTCCCTCCAGAGCTATATGGCAACATCTTAATGTATCAGCCTATCCTGCTGTCTGCTCTTCTGACTGGCAGCATGTCCGTTTACAAGCACAGTATTCCCTTTGAAATCTGTCATTACTGCCATTAATGACCAGTCATTATGTTAACAGACCTTGGGCTGTTAACGTGTCAAACTGGTTGTTAACTGGAATGTTATTACTTATTTAAACTGCAGGTATGAGTTGTGTGAAATGTGCTTTGGTTGTCTGTTCTGGGTTGCTTCTGCTCAAAACAATAGGGAAAGAGCAGAACACTTGCCTTTGGGGTGCCAAGGGATTTGCTTTCTGTTCCATCTGCTCATTTGATTTCTGCATATTTGTGAGGTCCTCCTACCCCTGGGCAGCCTCCTGATTTCAGGTGCAACTGTGCCCAATCCTCTAAGCCTTGCGTGCAAATGGGCAGCCGCAGATATCTCCAGATGCACAGTAATGCCTGCTGCACATTTGAGATTCATATCTGGCCCCTAAAAGTGTAAAATGAAAGACCGACAATTACATGTAACTCAGTTGTGTTAAATAATGAGCTTCCTCGGATGCAGCAAAAATATGGAAGTACAGCTGTGCTAAGCTAGTAGCAATGTAGGTCAATCACCCTTTTCACTTAGGTTTTTAACTACGCAAACCCTGCTGAGCGACCAATGACTACAAAGTGCTGTTTCATTCCTATTTAATTTTGGCAGCATTTTACTGAAGAGCAGGCATTCATGCAGCTAAATTATCTTCAGCGGTTCTGGTTTTAACTCCAGCTCTATGACACTAAATGTTGGAGTGCATATCTCTTAGTAAACACAAAGAATATGGTTTCTGATTTTTTTTTTCTTTTTTCAAACCTGTCTCTTAACATGGAAATTGAATTACAACTTTTATTACTTTTTACATAATTTCCCTAGCCAGGCAAACAGATCATAGGAGAAGGATTAACCAAACCAATATATTAGGGTGGAATTTTTGCCCTGAAACACTATCAGACATGGAGAGGATGGTGACACAGAAGTCCACCCCCACCTCCATTGCCCAGCCTGGTTATTGATTTCACTTGTAAATGTGCTGCAGACTTTTAAGAGTACCAATGAATAGCTGTGAAAATGAGTAGATCACTATTCCTGAAGATGGGGGCAGATCTTTTGGTTTGTTTTTTTTTTTTTTCTCCCTACTTGCTGGTTTGAAGACCTGAGACAAGCCACATACATTGGATGAGATCTTGTAAATAATGAGATGTGACTACAGAAAGTAGTGTTCAACCATAAGCATCTTAAAGATGCTGCCTCTGTAAAATATTTAGCTTGTGAAAGGGTGCAGAATGAAAAGGGTAGAGTTTAGAGAGCTGCATTTTCCTGTACAACTGCTCACATTCTAAAGGCAATTATTATTTAAAAATTACTACATAGGAGTACTTAGACTTACAACATCTTATAGCCTGGTACTGATTAGCAGATCCTATTTCCTGAGTCGTGGAAAGTGTACCTTAGGTATTGCAAATAGCAAAGATATGAGCTCTCATCAATGCTTTATTTCAAAATGATACCTCTGTATGCTTCTTGCCCAGCTTGATTAAATAAGGGTGGATCCTTAAAGATTCAAGCACCCTGAGTTTTCAGGAATACTGAGGAATTTACAGCAGTGAGGCTAAAGAAAACTCTGCTTTCTTCACTAAAGCTTTGCAGAACTGAACTGCAATTTGTACATTAATAACCTTGTTGCAATGCATTGAACTATTCAAGGGAGTATCAGTTTGTAGGAATAGCTCCTAAGAATATTTTAATATATATATATACAGAAAAGACAGGTGTAGTGGTCTGCTTGTTCTAATTTTGCTACATGCGATGAATGTTCATCTAAATTTATGTTAATTGTGTGATTTAGAATGTCTTTAAAAAAAAAAAGAGAGAAAAAGGTAGGAATACTCTACTCTCTCCCATTAATTGTGAAAGGTTTAGAAAGCCTTCAAACACATTAACAGTTGTCGAAGGTATAAAGGTGTACTACAAGAAGCATAGTGCATGTATGCACAGTTAATCCACCCAACTTGCAAAGAATCATACTTTTGATTTAGTTACACTCTGGCTAGTTTAGCTTGTTCTTATTTTAGCTCATCTGTGATAGCTTTTAATAAGAAACATTCAATTAAGCTGTTAAAATTGGTGTTTTAAGTCATGTTGAAATGCTATAAAATGTGTGTACTCAAGTTTGACACTCTTCAGTAGTTCCATGTGTTTCCCCGTATCTGCTGGTATTTTTCTTCAGAGCTGCCAAATTTTTAATAATTGTGTTATTTTTAGTGGCTTAAAATACACAGTTTAATTTCCAAGAATGTGAATGTTCCCTCTTATAAGGCTTCTTGAAAACCAGGCGCTTCTTGTGAGTTGTCAAAATACCTCATTAATCCCCTGGAAATGTTCAAAGAATTTCAGGGGACTTTTCAGATGAAAGTACAGTGCTTCTTAAAGCCTGTCCTACAGCTCTTCATTACCTTACTACAGTATGGTGTATTTTGATGGAAAATTATTTTCCTACACAGATTTTTGTCAACACATCGTAGCTCAATAAAGCTTAATAAAAGCAGTATTTGGGGACAGCCTAGGTAAATCTGCAATGCCAGAAGATGGGATAAGATTTGGTGAAAGAGCAATCTGTAGGACTGATTTAGTATTTTCTGTGTTCTCTTTTAAAAGAAATGCAACTTTCTGGATTTCTTCCTTGCTGATTTTTTCCTCAGAATAGACTTTATGCTTAGTGTTTTTTATAAAATAGATTAAAAATAATACCCATATTAAAATTATTTACTTTAAGAGTAAATATTATCAACTATAATACGACATGTGATTTGATATCCAAGCTTTAGAAACTTTCTACATTTTTGGCCAGAACTATATGTGAAAAATGCATCTATGGGTAATGAAGCAGAAGAATGCTTAGCTCTTACTGCCTTGCACAGTGGTGCCTTTAATAAGTTCCGATTTCTGCTGCATATCTGTTCCTTGAAAATTAATAAAAATAATTTAATTTGTTTGAAACTTTAATTGGCTTTGTGGGGTTTTTACCCAAAACTGAAAACCAAGTCAACCATGTAACCAAAAAAAAAAAATTCTTACTGAAGTTGTTGTATCTGCTATAGTCTTCAAATGTTCCAGATAATAGATTACATTCCTCCTTGATGTTAATCAAGTGGATAGTATTGTTACAGCCCTCCTGACTATAGGAATTACTTTCTCTTCTCACTGAAGTTAAATATATTTCATGGTGGTCTTGGAAACTAAAATAAATGGTATGCCATACTCAAATGATTTCTAAATTAAATTGGTATTGATTATTACTGTCCTTAAGAATCTGTATTTTGAGTATATCGTACACAACACATTGGTTTTTTTGATAACAAAATTCCCAGCAGATTTCCTAGTGTTGTAATGGATAACCTTTTAAATAA
This sequence comes from Forpus xanthops, assembly GCA_032466535.1. Lineage (NCBI taxonomy): Eukaryota > Metazoa > Chordata > Aves > Psittaciformes > Psittacidae > Forpus > Forpus xanthops. The sequence continues at coordinate 13,376 of JASSUY010004537.1, forward strand.
ATTGAAGTAATAGTTACAAGATTGACTTTTTTTTTTCCTAGTCAAAATATTCTTGATTTTTTTATAGTTCTTCTGACAGAAACATCTGAAGCAATGAGTCTACGTTGTCAAAAAACTTTACAAGTTTTACACCTACTTCCCTGTAATGTAATTTTGGTACTGTTGTTTTACACCTTCCTGAGTTATACTCTGAATTATTAGCCTTTCGACACTTGAGTCTTATAGTGCATGATGGGTACTTTTTAAAATGGCTATGGATATTAGTAGATTCGTATTTAGAACGAGAAAAGGCTGGTTCCACTTCTTTCTAATATGTAAAATGGTATTAAAACAAAACCAAACAAAAAACCTGACACATTCCAGAAAAATCACAAAAGTAGTATCAGATCTAGACCAGATATTAGGGAAAATACGAATTGTTCAAACAACAGGGTATGTGGTTCACCCAGATTTGATCTTAAGCAAGCCATGTATCAAAATGGACCAGTATACAGTTGCAAGCTCTCCATGTTCATGTTCTCTCTGCACATGTGCTTGGTTTGATGCATATGTATTTATTCAAGAATCGTGGTGGAATTCTCTACCCCGTGTTGTACAGATTCTTGCAACATGATGATGTTGATGTACCATCTTCTCTAAAACCAATTAAGACAGACTTTACGTGTATGTTAACAGTTGAGTATCTTGATAGCAGTCAGTATGGTTAGTTGCAGGTTTAGTTTAAACCTGTTGTAAAATGTCACGATGGAGTGATTGTATAGCTGGTTCACAATTCAGTCCCTTTCCCGCTTTCACTGGGAGCTACCAAACTGCAGCTACCAGCACCTAGAAAGTACTTAGCACCTATTTTTCAAAGACTACAGTAGCCTCAATTATTAACTGCAAAATATTTTTCTTTGGGATTAGAGTAAGCCCTATTTTGTTTATTTTATAACAAAACACAACACAAAGGGAATTTTTCACTAGCAGAAAATGACTACTTTTATAAAAGAGAACATGTTCAGGAATGATTTTTCTTGGGAAATTCTGCAGGTTTTGAGTGAAGTGACATTCTGCAGCACTGGAATTTAAGCTTTTCATCTTCTCTTTTACGAAAATGATAATGTTTTATGTTGGCACATAGTGGATGAAAGAGAATTGCACAACATGCAAAGATAAAATTATTTGGGGGGAAGCAAGAGCAGAGAACATCAGGGATTTTATTGTATCTTTTCTACATTTGGGGGAGGTGAGAGTAAGTAAGTGCGAATAAGGCAAGTTATACCTTTGGATAAGCTGTAAGTGATGATATATTGGCTTAGAAAGACACTACAGAAAGAAATTAGAAAGACACTATACTACACCAGATTCCAAATGTCCCCTCGCTTTTCTATTGCCACTTTCATGTCTCTTTGTTTTGAACCACGCTTGAACCTTTGGACTTTATGTACAGAAGTTATCGCTTTTCTGTCCATATGAAAACGTGCAAAATGCTTGTGAATCAAACATAATTTTGTTCAAGATAAGCATCCAAGTCATAAATGTCATGATAGGCAGAGTCTCAAGTTCTAACTTATTGAACAGTATTTATTATATTGTAAGCCTGCATTGAAAAGTGTTACTGTTCCACCAAGGGACAAATAAATTATATTTTAAAAAAATTATAATGTTTTTTCTTTGCAGATACCTTAAAGAGAAATATTATTAAAGGAAAGTTGACACAAACACAGATTTAATAATTTACTCTCACTTTAAATACGTCTGCTCTAAGAAACAGAATTTATTATTGCTGATCAACTTCTAAAAATGCTTCCAGTAAGAATCACTGAACTTGGCTTTGCCTTTCAGATAAATTTCCTGGAAGGATTTCTAGGTAGTGATAGCTTAAGTGAGTTACATGCTATGGATTAGGGATGGTAATAACACTTGCAGTCACTGTGAATTATTGTCTTAGTTTTCATCTTCTTTCACTGTGGTTGCTTCTATAGAAATCTTTTTCTGAAGTCAGGACCCTCAGAGTTAGTACTCTTTCTCAAAATTACCATTAAAAAAATAAGATTTTGTTTGTTTTAAAGAGTAGACAACTTGAAAATTCATCTTTCCATAAAGAAACAAATTGCATTTCTCCACTTCCTATTTGTATTGAGTTAATTTTACACAGAATTCAGAAGTTTGTGGAATTTGAGACTTAGGTTTACAAAAAAATCCCCCAAACTTTTCGAAGAAATTTTTATAAGCCTAATGTGTCTGCCTCATACAAAATGTCAAGAAGGGTAAGTGCAGTTTCAGTAAGGAGCTGTTCTGCGCTAATTTTTGCTGGCTTCCTTATTTAATGTGTAATCTGATACATTTAAAACCACTTTATACTAAAACAACATTAACCCTAATCCTAGAAACGTTTACTACATGTTTGACTTGTGCCCTAAATAATCCTATTGATAGCTATAGGGCCTATTAATTTAAAAACCTTAGTAAAGCCAAATATTTAAAATTGAAATGCCTTTGCCTGCAAAACTCTCATGAATTGCTGTGTCCTTGTTTTTCAGATGCTATGCACTGTACAGCAATTACCCCTACCCACATCATGACATCCCTCCCTCGCCCCCTGCTCAAACCCACAACTCTCTGCTCCTGGCCCGGCACCTTGCTGCCGTGTCTAGCATGTCAGTCAAAATTTTGACACCTGTAACAGCCTTGCCCTGTTTCTCTCTGACGGAAAGGATGGTTATTTGTATGCTAATCCTGCATACTACCTCCCCAAATCAAAACTACTGGTAGGTGATTTAAAGGTCTTCCTCTAGGCTTGTCTCTACAACCCATGGGCAGCTCATGGGCTCTGCTCTCTGCAGTTTTCCTGTGAGACAGCAGTAAAAGGTGGGGCAAAACTTTATTAAAAGTATTGCTGTTCATGAATCTTGGGTTCTCAGTTCACGTACTCTTCATGTTCCACAAATTGTACTAATGAACATTTCCTGTGTATTTAGCTTCAGGCTTCTAGAAAGATGTTTTAATTTTTATCACGAGATTAAATTCATGCATTTTTATACTCCATAAACTACTTAAACAAAAAAAAAAATCCAGTGTGACATTGAACACTTGTAACATGGAGCACTAAAAAATGAATTAAAATATATTTTCTCTCCTTAGAATTTAGTTTATTAAAACAGTCTTTAAGCCTACGGCAAGTGCTGCAAACACTGAAGCAAGTGTGCTGGTTTTAATGAGCCTGGCTATACTCTGAAGTTAGCCAGGAGTGCTTCGTCCAGCACCTCCTTGCCTACTAATTCAGTCATAATGCAGAATGAACTGCAAGTAAAAAGAGTCAGCAAGTAAAGCAAAGAGAAACATGACTACTTCATGAGCACACATCCAAAGATGGGTGCCTTCTATGCCCTTCTGCTACCTTTCATTATGATCCCTGATGTGTTCCTGTCAGGGTCCCAATTACTCTCTGTCTCTGGGTGCAGCATAGCCTGAGCATTTTCTTGTAATAGCCCTAACAGCATCTTGCAATTTCTCCCTGTTGTTTATGTCTTTTGAGTAGGTTCTCATCTGATAATTATAGGTAAAATGTACATATGTATTTTATAAAAGCACATCTGAAATGTGTAGGGTAGGTGATAGTGCCCATTACAATTTCAGCAATTTGTCCATGAATTCTGTATTCCTGTTGCTGTTGCAACCACCACTGCCTCACCTCCTGCCTGCAAAAAAAACCCAAAATAAACACAAGGGAAAAGCCCTGTTGCATTCCACTAGCTCCTCCATGATAAGGATGTGAAAAATATGATAGGTGCTCACTAGAAAACAGGTGAAAGCAGCACTTTCAGAGAGTCAAAGAATAGCTAAATTATAGCAGCAGGCATTTGGCTCTGCCAGAGTTTGAAGGTCAACACCAAAATGTAGGCTGGGAAAAAAGTTCCAATAAAGGGGGCAAGAAAGAATAAAGGCTTTGAAGTCAAAGCATGTTGCCGTATTTATCCCAACATAAATGATATCTAGCTGCACACATGATATTTATATCAAATGTTTCTTCTCATGGTCCTAAATACATTGAGCTTGCTGTTGTTTCTTCCTTAATGCAATCTCCAAAGGTCAATCAAGTTAAAGAGTGAGGCTGATGAAATTAGATATTACTTTAAAAAATGACAAAAAAAATTGTGTTTGGAGAGAGGCCTGAACATGTCTCCAGTATAATTCTGTCTGGTTTGCTCCAGGTTCCTGTATCTTTTCCTGGAATCACTGTGTGGACTGAACCAATCTACTTTACTTCTGAGCATACTTTCTCATTCTGTGGTGATGGCTGAGGTATCCACATGTCCTTGGGGAAAGATGGCGGAGTCTGCTGGGCACAGAACAAAAATAAAATGACATATTTAAATGCTTGCTTTAATATTCTGGAGAGATTTTACTACCCAAATTGTGAGCAGTGAGTAGGGTTTTTTCATTTCATACATCATTCACGATTTACTGCAGTGATTCCAAAAAAATCATACAAGCTGAGTCGCTGCTTGCACTATAGCACAGAATATTTAGTTTGTGAGTTTTAACAGTGGATGTTACAGCTTTATTAAGGCTTCATCCAAAATTTGCAGTGGGGAGGTATGATGTCAGGTGTTAGAGGAGTAATGTGTCTGAGGACACTGGAGGATACACTGTAGTGATTATGGCAGCATCCAGAATGTTTTCTGCTTCCCCTCCTTGTTAGTTATTAGCTTGACAAACAAGGAAGGTGAGCAGGTGTGCAGCTTTGTCTTGTATTTAAGTCTTGGGTTAGAACAAGCTGAAGACTTTGTTTTACATTAGGCTATTGCACTGATACAGTGCTGTGAGCACCACAGAGACCAAGTTCATCTCTCTTTTCACCCTCACATGCATTTATTTAGGATTAGTCAACACCTTTTCCAGCAGTTGTGCAGTCTCGAGTGATATACTAAAGTTGAGGTGATTTAAATCTAGTTTTATGAGTATTTTTCATCTGCTTTGGAGCCCTTGTAGCAAATGATGAATCTTTTAATTGCTATAGTAAAACCCACTGTGTGGGGAAAACATCCTCTACCAATGTCACCTATGAATGCTGAAGTTAGCCTGCCATTCTGTGTCTGTCAGTGGAATTGAAGCAAATAGATTCGCAAGACAGAACAGATGAGTGAGCATCTTGTTTTACAGAGCTACAAAGCAGTTACTGCCTGCGTGCCCACTGTGGGCTTACTGGCTTTTTCTCTAGTCTCAAGAAATCAAGCAACCTAATTACCTGGCCACCCTTAGGGATCAGTGGTGTTAAAGACGGAGTTGTTACTGATGCTCCAAAATTGCATTCTTTAGAAATGAAGGAATGCAAATAGATCAGATTAATACCTTTGTCTTCCTTAATGACAGAGGAGGCTGCATTCCAGTTTTCATATAATCAAAGAATCAGCTAGGTTGGAAAAAATCTTTAAGACCATCACATTCAACCATTACCCCAGGACTGCCAAGACCACCACTAAACCGTATCACTGAGTGTCTCATGCCTTATCTACGCTGGTTTTGAACACCTTCAGGGACAGTAATTCCACCACTTCCCTGGACAGCCTGTTCCAATACCTGACCACCCTTTCTGTGAATAAATTTTTCCTAATATCCAACCTAAGCCTCCCCTGGTGCAGCTTGAGGCCGTTTCCTCTTGTCCTATGGCATGTTACTTCAAAGAGACCAACCCCCACCTCACTACAACATCCTTTTAGGTAGTTGTAGAGAGCAATAAGGTCCCCTCTGAGCCTTCTCTAAACAACCCCAGTTGCCTCAGCCATTCCTTATAAGACTTATTCTGCAGACCCTTCACCAGCTCCATTGCCCTTTTCTGGACTCACTCCAGCACCTCAGTGTCTCTCTTGTAGTGTGGGGCCCAGAACTGAACATAGGATTTGAGATGCAGCCTCACCAGTACTGAGTACGTAGGGATTATTGCTGCACCCTCAGGTCCTCTTCCATCAAGTTAGCTACACATGTTGACGGAGCTGCCATCTCCTGGGCAAGTCCTGATGAGGACTTTGGGTGCCCTTCATGGCTCTGGCAATTTGGGATCGAGGCTCCTGGACACTGTTTTTCCCACACTCCAGTGCTGAAAGTGTTCTCTCTGAAGATACCTTGGCAGATGAAACTGGGACTCTTCTTGGACAGCGTAGCATCCTTCTGAAGGTGTGCTACGCAGAAGGAGACAAGCCTTCTGCAGGATATGGGACAATAGTCCCCCTGTTCAAGGAGGTATACTTTCAAGGCAAAGGGGAAAGCTAGCTACAGTCTTAGTGTCCCTAGTAAGAGCAGCCTATACAAATACCTTGGGTTTTCATTATGTTTCTTGTACAGACAGCAGAACAGCTAAGGGTTCCCTCTCATGTTGTGAGTGGGTGGGAGAAATAAGCTTGCAAAGCTGATATGCAGTGACTGGTGAGACACTGGAACAGGTTGCCCAGAGGTGGTGTAGTTGACCCATACCTGGAAGTGTTCAAGGTCAGACTGGATGAGGCTTTGAGCAAGCTGGTATAGTGGAAGATATCTCTGCCCATGGCAGGGGGGTTGGAACTAGATGGTCTTTAAGGTCTTTTCCAACCCAAACCATTGTGATTCTGTGACACACAAAGACAAGCTCTGGAAAGCTCTGGGCAGTATCTCTCTGAGTGATGTTGATGTGACAGCTCACCAGATTCTGCTTTGGCCTCTGCAGTTCTTTTTTTCTGATGGCCTTTTGTGGTCCAGTATTGTTCTGCTCTGTGTCCTTTCTGTTCTTTCCCAGCTGAAAGACTTAAATAGCACCTTCCTGTCATGGTGAGGGAAGCCCTGGTGGATCTCCCCTGAGATGTCCCTACTGGAGGCTAGACAGACTATTCAGGAAACAGTTAAAAGGCCAGAAATTGTGATCCCATCCAATGCCAAAATTTCAACCTAAGGTTCTTGAAGTTAATTTTGTATGCCGACAGCCCTGAGCTGCTTCAGCTGCCAAAAGAGCTCAGCATAATGTTGACGGGCCTTTCCAGAGCATCTGCTGTGAACCCTCCTTTGATTCTGGCAAAGCAGAGTTTGTAAGATGGGCCCTTGGAAGGGAGTTTATGGTTGTGTCCCCCCATTCTCATGGCAATTCCCACTTGGTTGTATGCAGGGCCTGCAGAGCCCATTTATCCTGTTCCAGCCCCTTCATCTGGCACTCGGCACCTATAGGAGGGCAGGAATCTGAAAACAGGCTTTGTTATGACAGAGATCTCCAGATCTTGTAGCAGATGTTGCTGGTGAGAAGCTATTTTGTTCCAGCCAAACCTTCCTCAGCTCTGCTGAGGAGATGCATAGCAAATCTCATAAGGATACAGTCTTTGGCAAGGAAACTCAGCATTTACCAATGCCAGCTACACTCTATATTTCTTTTTAAAGGCTAGATAGAGCGAATAATCTCTGTCTCTTTGAAACAGCTGTAAATTTCTCTTCCTTTAAAACCCCCACCCATTAAATAATCCTGGCAACAGCTAACAGTTATCAGATGCAAAATGAACTATGTGCCTAGGATAAAGAGTTGTGTATCTGCCTCTCCTGATCGATCCACTGGATGTTTTGTATGCCAGTGCTCTAATTTAAAATATTCCCAGGAAGTAGAAGTCCCTGGTAATTTCCATAATGGCCTTTTCAGAAGTCGTGTCACCTTTTAAAAAGATATTTGTGTCCCCTTTTCTCTCTCTCCATCCGTTGTTTCTATAACCTTATCCTCTGTATACAGAGCACACTGCAGTCCTTTCTACTTTGGGACCAGAAGATCTAACCAAGATATTTTTAGCTTACTTTAAATCAGTGTTTGTGATAATCCCTTTCCATTAATTCCCAGGAGCTAAAAATCAGTTCCTCATTTTGAGGAAGTTTTGACTTACATTTGGACTCGGGACTGCTTTATTTCTATCTTGCTGCCCAAGGTGGCTGTTCCCTCGAGGCTGAGAAAATGTCCTGTTCTGATATTTCTAGTAGAGACAACTAAGATCTTGGGAGTGATCTGACTGCCACATAAGATGTATTTTGTGGAGCAGTGAATTTGCCCAGTCTGTCTAAAATATTAAGTCAGTTCTACTTGTTTTCTTTTCTGACTGTGATGATTCTGTCGCAAAGGGGAGGCGGGGGTAAACTTCTATTCCTGTAAACGAGTAAGTAACAAGTAAATACACTTTTTCATCTGACTAATTTTGCATACTTTGATTGACTCTAGTCTCATATAATTCTCTGCACGTTACCTGTTTATGGTGCTTGTAGTTTAGGGTGCTGGGTGAAAGTCACATTTGGGTTCAGCAAAGCCAGAGAGTTTTCTGAAAGTCCTTCACACTCCTGCTGATTTTTGAAGTTGGAGGAGAACTGTGTCAGTGTTGAGCTGTTTATAACCCCCCTCCCAACCTACCAATTCACAAAAAGAGATGCTGACCCTGCTGCAGATGGCTCACATGAGATAGTATACACCCAAATAATGTATGGTAGAGATGTCGCAGGAAGAGGGATCCTCAAGGGTGGTCCCTCACAGCTAAAGAGCACTTTATGTGCATCAGCACCGGATGACTTGTTTTCCAAGTAACTGTAAGTGTAGTAGTATGACTATTGAACTGCAGCCCCTATGTAAATTCACTGTGAATTTTGGTCCTGCTGCCGTTGCAGTCCTTGTACTGTAAAATTGCAGGGTTGGGTGCATTTCACATAGAAAAAAACGGCATCCTTCTTCTCCTCTTGCCAGGACCCTAATATTTTAAGTACAAAGCATCTTTATTTTATAGAGTTCTTTTTCCTGCTTGTTTTGGGGAGAGGGAACCTGTTTTAAGAAAAAAAAGAAAAAGAAAAAAGTTTACAAGATTGTTAGTGATGCATCTCAGTGAAAAGTCTTGTTACTTTGTTTGTTCTTACTATTAAAATATCCCGTAATCCACCTTGATGGTTTTCTACCATTCTCCTAATATTCAATCAAGCCCTTGTTTTGTGAGAAATGTGGCAATGCATTGGTGGCACTTTACAAACCTACAGCCCTCGGCAATAGATAATGAGAGGCAGGGTTTTTTCCCTGTGCAGGACACAATGAAATTTTAGACAGATGAATGCTAAGAGAACCCTATGTACCAAAGGCAATGTTTACTGCATGTAATACATATCATTGTTTGTCTCCTGTAGTGAAAAATACTTGTGTCACGCTGTTAAAATGTGCTCCTGACAGAACAGAGCTTGCTATTATAGGGTCCATTGCTTAAAAAAATGATATACTGACAGAAATACAATTTAAGAAAATTTAACGCCAAGGGTAGTCAACCATGTAGGCTACTATTAAGGGGCCAAAACTCAAGGCCATGGTTTTATTAAAAAAGAGAGATAGTTTATTTGCTACTAGTAGGTAAAGTTTAAAAAAAATAAGAGAGAGAAGAAAAAGCCCCAGCCTTGCATCCCTTGGCTTCTAGTGTGTAAAAAATTAATAAAAGCAACAGTTCAGTAAGATTTTATTGCAGAAATGTTTAAGTGAAACATTTTAGGAATGCTTCAGATTTTTAAACAGTTACTTATGCTGTGTAGTGCTGTAGCACTACAGTGCATAACAAATTGTTGCCTTTGGATGCAAGGCATGCCCAGAGCTTTTCATAAAATGAATAGTGAGACCTGGTTAATTTGAATCACTTTGTGTATTCCTCCATATTTTTCTTTGGTTTTAGAAGCTTATTGAGATTAACAGTTTACAGATGTGAGCAAATACTGTGTCGTATTTGGCTGGCTCTCCTGCCATAGTTAGATTGTCAGATGTTTTAAGTTAATAGTGGTCAAATTGTTTGTCACCAGTTTTGATCTAGAATTTTGTTTGTTCCCTCCCATTTCTTCATTGCAGATTTCTAACTGCAGATTGCTAATTTGAGATGTGTATCAGTCTGTGGGGTACTGACAAGCATTTTTTTTGTTATCTTCCTCATGCAATTAATTACCAAAATCACAACTTCTGTTCCTTGGTGAAGGAACTTAAACTTCTCAGACACTAAAAGGTAAATGGAAAATGCATGGCATGTGCAGAAGATAAGCAGTATTTTGCTGGTAACTGGTAGATCCGGTAAAGCCTACAAGTGCGTATGTTTGAGCCCTTGGAGCTTGAAAAAGAGCTCCTCAGAAGGGTTTGCGTTCTGCAGGGTAATGCTGGAGTGTACAAATGGTCTAGTAAAGGCAGCACCAGAGTGGGTATCCTGGCCACGCAAATGTGATTTTTGGATTGAGTAAACACTACCAATGCACACAGAGCTTTCAGATTTAATAGGAGGCAATGTGCTCTGGGGCCAGTTCCTTATTTGGAGACTTTTGGGAAATCTGGCCATCTCTCTTGAAGATACTTCAAATAGGAAGTACAGACTTTCAGGGCTACTCCTTATTCCTGCAGAATGTCATGCTATTTCTATGTTCATCAAACTGAAATCTTCCCCAGGAATGAGAGGAATTGAAGGTTTTAAATGAAAGAGCAATTGAACATGTATGTTGTCAGTTTTTAAAAGTGAACGCTTATCCAGATACTTATTTTAAATGGAAAAACATGAGGAAAATTCTCTGATACCACCTAGGAAAATGCTGTACTTTCTATTAACTGTGTGTGATCATCACGCAAAGGTAATTCACAAACAATAAATAGTCATAATAGTGCAGGAGGAAAGTCACTTTTTTCCCACCAATGAGAGGGTTTTTTATTCTTGTTCCTCATTTATTCCCCTTTCCCCTTGTAACAGCCTCATTTAATCTACTAAAAGAACATTTTACCATGCTGATGGTAAGACTAATATATTCACCACAATGCAAAAAATAACTGAAGTAATTATCCAGTAACACAGTCATATTCCTCTGGATTGCGAATAATGTAACACTTACTGTTGGTAGGGATTGTTTCTTCCCCCCCCCAGCCCCCAGCATGAAAATATCTTGAGCTCATATGTACCCTTTAAGGCGCACATGGAAGTTGTTCTTTGAATATTTCTGAATTCTGGACTCTGAACCTGGAGATGGTTCTACATATCTAATTGTACTTAAGTAGGCAGACGTCACTCATTTTTGTGGTATCAAGGCCTAAATGCTTGTTAACCCTTCAAATTAATAAATTATTATTAAATACTTGTTTTACATGAGGCTTCAATAGGGTTTGAAAGAGGTGTTGCCAAATCTAAGTTGTACGGCACTGTAAAGAAATATTTCTATTGCAAGTGATTTGTTTGTTACAGATGCAGTTCTCAAATCCTGTGTTCTTTTGGTATTAATACTTTTCCTCTTTGCTTTTTACATTTCTCACTGAGTAGGATGATACAAATCAACAAAGCCAATTCTGGTTTTGTAGTAGTAAGTTTTACTTGCAGGTTCTGAATTCTGCAGTGTGTGGGTGTTCCACTCTGCATTGTAATTACTCAATATTTCAATATAATTTTTAACTGTAGGTTGGGTTTTTTTTTATTCTTTGCCTCATACGCACTGTGCAAACATTGATTTTTTAGGGTTTTACAAAACCTTTTATTTAAAAAATATATATACTTTTTTTTTTGATGTATAGTTCCTTTAAGAAGAGCTTCCTTTTATAGTAGTAATCATTGGAGGTGAAATACTGGTTAAAGTATAATTGCAAAATACCAGTGGTTTTGGATAAAACTTCAAACAAAGAGAAATTACATAGATCTATTGGTTTGAATATGAATGTTGTTCTTCTAAAGTGTAGAAGGGACAGGTTTTGAGTTCATCTGACAGTAATATAGCATGCTTTTGTGAAGCAGATAAAACACCTAAATTACGTAAAACACATTGTATTGTTCCATTAGGCTGGCCTTTTTTTCCCCCAATGACCAGTTTCAGAATTAACTTACTCTGGGCTGTAACCATCTTTAAAACAACAGATGACAGTCTGATGGCCACCTCCTCTTCCTTGAGTTGGGAAGGCCACTTGTCTGACTTAAAATACCCTTTCCCTAAAAGTAGCAATTAAACTTCCTGGCAGTCTGACATCTGGCCAGCTGTTGAACCACTGCCATGGGGAAAGGTTGCCAGTGAGCACTGGAAAATGGCTATTGAATAGGGTACTGAGGGGAAAAAAGGTGGTAAGTTGATTCCCTGTGAAATTGGACATGCATTAGAAACCAGCAGCTGAGAAGACCATGTGAACACACATTCCTGACATACTTCAACATCTTTAATTTCTAGAGACTAAGGAGCTGCTGGGAGGGTGAAAATGCAGAGGTCGGTTAAGAACCACTATGAAAGACGGATGTAGAACCCCCCTCTACAACTTAGACATGATTAAACTGCTAATGTGCTGTACACAGTGCTTACTAGCCCAAATAGAAGAATTCTTTATTTTTAATCACTTTCTTTTGCTTTCCCCATTTTTGCTGATTTCACCTGTGATTTTCCTGTGCCTGGATTTCAAATTCTTTCAATGGTATCTCTGCCTGTGTGCTACTGAGACCCATGTGAGGTGTCCCTGCCCATGGCAGAGGGGTTGGAATTAGATGATCTTAAGGTCCTTTCCAGCCCTAACTATTCTATGTTTCTATGTAGGAAGTGATGGTAGTGTCTGAAGTAGTGCAGGAACTGCAGAAAGCTGCACAACTGGTTTTGTCAGAAGATACAATAATGCCAGACAAGTCACTAGAGAAGACCCACAGTTATAATAACAAGAACAGAACTGGTGTAAGATTATGATCTGTTGTGCAGTCACAAAAAAAAAAAACAATCCAAACCAACCCCCCAAAATTATTTTAGGTGCATTTTTATGTTTTGTCTTTCCTGTTATTTAGATATACTCTTCTTCTACACACACATGTGCAAACGATAAAGGGAGAAAGAGGATTATGACTATTGTTCATTTTTTGTCACTCCTGCAGGTCTTCCTAGTACAAGTGAACCTACTGGGCTCAATAAGAGTATTTGCTTGATTAAAAATTTATACAACTTATTGGAGAAATGCTTATGATGTAGTGATACGATATAGCAATACAAGCTTTTTCCTTCATAAAACAGTGAGCTCTTACTGTGAATCTACTTGGTATACCAGATAGTACTTGTGTGGAGGTAATATTGCTGAGGCTGGTGTGTGTTTCCATCAGTGCTGTAATTGTGGCTCCCTCAGAAACACTTCCACCAACTCATAGGTGCACGAGATCCATGCAAGCACTTCTGCATGGTCACTCCTCTACGGCTTCATGAAAGAAAGAACATGCAGTATTACTTGTATCTACGTAGTACTGTAGTTGATCACTTAGGGAGTTATTACGACACCTCACTCTCTACTGGAAGAATGCTTTCTTCCTCTTCCTAAACCTGTCTAAAAGAATTAATTCAGGGGCAGAGGCTGCTTACAGAGAGCCAGAGCCAGCCTAACTTTATATGCTATACTCTCTCACTGAAACTTAGTGATGTTGGTGATGCTGTGGTGCAGAAAAAAAATCACTTAGGAAGAAACCTGTTTTTTTCCTACTATATTCAGTGGGGTTTAGATCACCTTCTATAAAAACAATATATACAGTAATCATAAACTTGATCTGCGATTCTCTATCTTCCCTTTTTTTTCCAGTGTTCTTTGCAGATTACAAATTCGACAGAAAACTCAGATATGTTCCAGTTCCTTCCTGTTCTATGTACCATCAGTTGATTAAATGTGAGAAATTACAAAATTTTAAATGCACTTCTTTTGCCCAACATAAAATAATACTTTGTAATTTTCTTTCTTTTTTAATCAAGACAATCTGATACAGTTTTCCATGCATAAGATTAGTTCTTGGTAGAAAAAAACACTGTTCTAACGATAGTATATAGTATTTAATTTCAACTAATATCTGTGCCAGGAAGCATTTCAGGTGAGCTTTCTGCAAATATTCAGTGATTATGAAGCAGCCATTTACACCATTGAAACAGATTCAGCTGCAAACATGAATTTCTGTCCTGCATCTCCTTAAGCGTTGACTGATTCGTGAATTTTAGGTCTGCTTTTAGACGCCATGTAAATAAATGAAAATATTACTTGTTGTCATATGAAATCCTTCTTTGTTGGACAACAATTTGGAATCCAGATAAGCTGAAAAGAATAATCTGGTTTGGAAGTAAATAATATCAAATATTATGGAGCTGTAGAGCAGTGGTCTTCAGGAAGTATCGGTAACTGCAATATGCTGCATATTTTTATTCCAGATTATAGTGTTGGGGTTTTTCTCCTCCCACTTTTTATGATCTGTATATTGAAATATCTTAAATAATTAACATACCCTTTAATTGTTTTTAAGAGTAGGGGAATTTAATAGGCCTGTGGAAACACTCTAAATAAAAATAAAAAATGCCAAGTAAAGCCTAGTTAAGAAGCATTATTTTTTCATTAGTATCCTTGGTATCAGACATTTGTTATATTTTTGCATAGTTTGTTTTTTTTTTTTTTTCTAGACAGACTCTTACAGTGTTGTAACACATGGTCCAATCCAGGAAATCAGTGTGAATATGATTCATCCGTCTGAAGTTTGCAATCTTTTCTTCATAAAAATGAGTATTCAACACTGTGAAAACTTGCACATATAGGAATATTGACATGCAATATTGGCAAAATACTCCTAATAGGAATGCACTACAACAGTATAATAAAACAGTTTCCCATGAGCAGGAGACCCATATTTGTACAAACATGGTTTGTAGAAGTGTTACTACTGTCTTTACACTAGCAGGTTTTTTTGGTCAGCTCAGTCAGAAATAACACTTCGTACTCTTACAGGTTTGCTAGCAGATAAGTGGGGTGTACGTTGCAGAATTTGTGGCCATTACCTGTATAAGCCAGCTCTCCATAATTTTAGGTCAGTTTAATACTTGCAGGTATCTACCTGTGCTCTGCTAGTAGACTGCTAGGTCTAGCAGAGTAGAGCAGGTTTGTGTGTGCCACTGTCATGGCATTCATCTGCGATGCTTGGTGTCTGTCCTGCCGTGCAGAGCTGGCCTTGGGTGTACTTCACATCTGGTGCTGTAACTGATTGTTCTGAAACGTCTCCCTGCTCTCTGATTAATACTACTCCAGCTTCAATTAAAATGTAGCATGAAGGGCTTTGGCCTTATTATTTTCCCCTTTATGTCAATGTCTGTAAGGAGGGTAATTTTTTTTAATCAAAATCAATTCAAGTTACCCTCTTGTACTAAAATGGACCACGTCAAACTGATGAGCTCAGGGCTAGATTTCCAAAGAATTTTGACGTGGGAAACCTCCAAGAATTTTGGCTGACTGACTGTCCAAATCCTTAGTGATACCCCAAAAGTCCTAAGGTCAACTTATATGGCTATTTTTTTATTCAAGAGTAGAAGAATAACAGGTGCTGTGTGGGGGTAAACGCTGCTGCAGCTCAGGCCTTCTCTAGTTGGTTGTGTACTGCCTGGGTCTGGGGAAGGATAGCCAGCTACAACAGTAAACATAAACAGTAGCATTCATAATAATTATTCTTACTGCATTCACAAGTAAGCTTTTGGTGGCCACCTTTCTAAGGGTTCCTGTTCTGATCCCCTCCATTACAGTTCTTGAAACAAGAAGATGGCTATAAAGAGAGGGAAAGACTCCTTCATTGCTTCATATACCATTGCATCATCCTTAGTAGGGTCTGTAAATTCACCTCTTAAGCTACCAAGAAGCTACTGTGATAGCAGCATAATTTCCTGTTTTCTTGCTATAGGTAGCAGATGGAGGGTGTGAGCTTGGTTGTCAACTCAGTTTCTAATGAGGGGTTGCATGTTCTTCCCTGGTAGCCCTGCCCAGACGCATGTGTGCAACACATTCTGTAATGCACGATAATCCCAGCAGTCTGGCTTGTCTTGTCCAGACCATGGGGACATTTTGTCTTGACTGAAGTATAATTTACGTTTGTAGGAAAACTATTCCCATCTAAATTAGTGGGTGATGGAAAAGACAGAGCAGACCATGTACCACTGGAAGATGCCCTAAATTCGTCATGGTGCGATGCCCGATATTTCATGAATGCTTAGTAACAGTGGTAACTAGATGACTAGGAGCATTGGAAACCCCCTCACTACAGTTTACAAAAAGTTTCATTTCTGAAATGTAACTAGAGTTAAAAGAAAAATTAACTCCAGTGGAAGATAAAACTTGAAACCTGGGTGGAATGATGAATCAGGTCAGGGTTTACACAAAAATATATCAAGGGAGAGTGAGTAAGGATTTACAGTAAGGAACAGAATTTCCTGGAATAAATGGAAAAGCCTGAGGTAGTATCAAAAGGTAACAATAAAAGAATAGCAATAAGAATGGGGGGAAATTAATAGAATGAAGTTGAAACAGTGGAAGACAAAGGGATGAACAGTTGTAAGGAGTAAGAAACAGAAGATCTGTAATCCAAGAGTGGCCTGTATTTTGCTGATAAAAGCAAAATGGAAAAGGCTGAGATGGGCAACTCTTATTTTTACTACTTCTTGTTTTTCTAGTTGCTTTATTTTGGAACTTGTAGTTTACAATACTAAAGCAGGGATACAGAAGATGTGACCCTTCGCTTAACTGTGTTTCAGTCTAGGTAGCAGTGATGACAAGAAGCAGTAGTAGCTCCTTTTCGGTTTCACAACTCATCTCTGCACCAACACAAAGGCCTCCAAAAGGTGCAGGAAATAAGGTGGCAACACTGTGGGAGTATTCCTTTGCCTTAAGTTTATGGGTGTGTGGGGAAGTGTGGAAGTGCCTGTCAGATATTTTCACATACTTTTTGGAGCAGGAGCAGCTGGTACCCGGACAGATCTGATGGGTCTCTCCTGCTCCTGAAGCAGAGGATGTTTTCCCCAGGGAGGACGAGATGTACTCACAAATCCGGGGTGACCTCAGTTTTGGAGGAAGGACATGAAAATGGACGCAGGAAGGAGTGTCTGTCCTCACAAGAATGCCTTCTCCCACCTTGTTCCTTTGTTGGTTTGCATTTGATCAGCGCTTTAGTTTTTAAAAATCAGAGGTGTATGTTCTAGCTATGTATATGCAGTGCAACACAGTGCTTTGCTGGGCAGTTTACATTAAGTACTGTGACCAGTTCAGAACTGTATCTTCCCCTTCCTTCAAACTGCTGTAATTACACACATCCTTAACTTCATCAGCTTCTTGTTACCTTGCATTACCCTTAAAGTAAGGCAGCCCTGTAGTATTACAGAAGAAGTCCAGAGGAGGATAAATTTACCTGCTCGCATGCTTAAGTGGAACAGGATCAGTTCATTCACACTTTTCCTTTCTCTTATCGCTCCCCATCACTTAAGCTTGTCTGTGCTTGCAGCAGTGCCTGCCGTGCTGTCTGCTGCTGACCGCCACCGCAACAGGCAGTCAAGGGATAAGCTGTAATATCAGCTCATCTTCAGTGGCTCAGAGTTGTAATGGCAGTAGAAACCAAACAAAATTCCCATTTCTCCTCCTCCAGAGTAATGGCTGGGAATGCTGGATTTGCCATACTGTTTTAATCTGACATATAACTGGCAACAGGTATGGGGGAAGCAGTCAGAGGGAGGATGGCAAAACAAAGCAAGCCAACTTTTGCCGAGCTCTTCAAGATTTGCTGGCGTTAAAGATGTTACAGACAGAGGAGGATTCATCCTGATCTCTGTGGTTATCTTGTCATGCCAAAAACGTAACTTGGTGGCCCCCATTTAAAAATATGTGATAGTCAGTGTGTAATACGATACATATGTGGGACCTACAGCTACGTTCCATCTCTCATGTAATAATTTTTACTGATGCTTTTGAGATATTTTTTCCCTCCTATTCTCTCTTCATATTTTTATCAAAAAAGCCATAGGCAGATTTTTTCACAGATGGTTCTTAAGTTTCAGGGAAAAAAAAAAAAGGCACTTATGCAAAGAAGTGGCAAATGTGGGGTTTGGTGTGTTTCGGTTTTATTTTCTTTCTGAAAAACAAAAAACTACCTCAAGTTTTCAGAGAAATTTCAAAGTAAATATGGATTCTACATATAATGGCTTGTAGTTTCTCTCCAGTGTTGTTTTCATGTTATCATGCTATGCCCTGACTTCATGCAGTCCATTTGTAGATCTAAATAAGTAGTATATGAAGAGAAATGAAATCTGGACTTGACAGTCCTACTATGCAGCATGTTTTTGTATCATAGTATAACAACGTATGCTGTTTACTGAAAATTTTCTCAAGCTTTTAAAATGTCCCCATAAGTATTTGACTGAGACAATCTCCACTGAATTTTAGAGGCTGACTATTCCCATCCTGCAATGTTTTCTCCCTGGTTTAAATTTTACCTCGGTACAGTTCAGGAGGCCCCCTGCCCTACATAAATTGATGAGACAACCTTGACCACATTGTGGCTGCACCTCCTGACAGTATGGGAAAATAAAAACTTCCCTCTTTTAAAGCAGATGCAGGCTGAGGACCGCTCTTTCTCTGTCATCTTGCTCAAACTACTGATGAGAGGGGGATTTTCATGGGTGTAAAAGGCAGGCATCCTTTGTGATTGAAAAGACAGGGAGTTCACTGGTTTTATGGCTCCTTGTGCTCTGAGACCCCCTGCTACAGTGTCTCTCACACTCTGGCAAAGTCTCCCGCAGGATGTCTGGGAGTGCTGCCGAGTTAATGGTTGGAGACTGAGACACCAGTAAAGCTCCCTCTGTTAGGACTGCTTTCAACATGTAGCACATAGCCCCTCGAATACCCTCCTTTTCAGAGCAGTTTTGTGCATACCCTTTCACCATGGAACAAAGAATTAATTCTTCTTATTCCTCCCCTTGAATCGAGAGAGCCCACCTGTCTTTTTGGAGGGGAGAGCAAGGTGGGCTGTGCGACGGGAGCCAGCACCGTGTGCCTCCAGCACCCAGGCGCATTTGCTACTTTTAGGGAAGCTGGGGAATCGCAATTAGCTGGTGCAGGCAGCGCTCTTAAGGGGCGCAGGCGCCACTCCTGTAATACATCCCTTTCTTAATGTGACTTGATGTAAATAGAGTGGGGGCCTATCAGGTGTGAAAAGCCCTGCTGCTCCCGGCTTGGAGTGGCCTCCAGACAGCGATTTGGCGGCGTCAATCTAGTCATGCTTGATTTGGACACTTAACGCGGTAAAGCAGGATCCCTCTCCCCCCGATCAACTTCTCAATTAGCAAGCTGCCTCCTGTAACGGCCTTGTTTCACAATCCCTCCGGGCCGCTTCAGGGGTCATTAGGGTGAGAAAACTCCAGTGCAAGCTCCTGCTCTGGCGAAGGCGAGGGGAGCCAAGAGATTTCCTAAATACATATAACCCTTTTTCAAGTTGTTTGCTTTCATGGGATTGATTCGTGGCACATTAAGAAGCTTAAGGCTTCTGTATCTTCTTTAAACTGCCCACCTTATCGCCTTTACAGCTGACAGTTTCCTGACAGCCGGAGTGTAAGCAGAGATAACTAGTAGGTTAGTACACATATATATGTTATATACAAATATTATATACACGGCTTGGTATTTTCTGCTTAAAAAGGGGACGGGGGGAGCTTTTCCTTTGTAGTCTCTTCAGTTTTGGTTAAAGAGCAGCCACTGGGAGCAGTCGCTGATTTTAACGGCAGTTCTGGAGGGGTGTACAGGGGGTGCCGATACCCAGCTGCAGTCAGTGTAAAATAATAAATGGGCAAATTTATGCCCTCGTCTCCCAAATTTCTCTCCTTTCTTTATTAGGGAGCAAACTATTGTTACATTAAATATTCAAACTACACAAAATCTCAAGGGCTTTCCTTTCCCACAATGTGTTACCAGTATTCATGCATATGAAGAACAGTAACCCATATACAAACGGCACCTTTTTTAATGAGCAATATATGTCAACATGACACCTTCTTATGAAATGCAGCTTTTTAGGTTCTGCCTTTGTGGATATAATAATTGAGATGTTTCTAATATATGCAGTTACATTACCTGCTCACTGTTTGCGATTTTGTTCCTCTTCTAACTTTATACTGTTTATAATGCTTCTAGCATTTGCCTGAATTCATGCTCAGTTTTATTTAATTAGAAATATAATTTTCTGCTACATTAATTATAAATTTGAGTCAGATGTTGGCATAGAATTTCCTCAAGCGTTCTTTTAAGAAGAGGAACAGAATCATAGAGAATGGGGAAGAAGCCATAAAACCAGATGCAGGTGTAAAAATATCAGTATCTTAGAACGTAAACAATTTAATAAATACATGAGAAAAAATCAATTATTTGTAATTAATGCATCTTCCTATTTTAGTGCAATATTTATTGGAACAACTGGGTTTAATGCCAGAAAGATATCATTGCGACTTGACTCAGAATCTGACGTATTTTGAAAGCATACTTCAAGAACCAGCCCTAAATATGCTGAAATCTGAGTTTTAAAAACGATATTATTTTTAAATCATCATTTTAATGTTTATATTTCCCTTGAAAAATTTTTGCCAAAGCTGTAATGTTTTTGTGAATGTGTTCATGATATATAGATACGAGCAATGCATATGCATGCGGAATGCAGTGTATATAGTATATGTATGTGCTTCTTCAAAGTACCCTGATGCTTTGATTTGTAACTGTTTAAGGTTTTACTTAAAATTCTGAACACTGCACAAAGCATAGCCATTTCAATGGAATACTTCAAATAGTAAGTCCTAAAGGTGACACAACAAAGGAAATACCTTAGATACTGCGGCTTTTATTTATAAAGGAAATGCTCACATAGTCCAATGAAGGAAAACTCTACCTGTTTCCATTTCTATGGGAAGAGCAGTTCTATTAAACCGTTGCTTTGTTGCATGAATTTGCAAGCGCATCATATGATTTGTATGAGCAGAATGAAATATTTGCATGCCATGTAATGGATTGATGCACATCTTTTTTCCTAATTTCTAAGCATTTTGCTTATAGCAAACATTTTAAGAAAAATCTCCTTACTCACCATGCAGCACTCATCTTAACAGTGTCTTTTTGAAGGAGAAATTCCAAATACAGGACATTACTGCAAATAGCGGGGGAAACATGACTCTTCCTTCGTGTTCTCTCCTGTGGATTATTTTGCTATTTTTATTTTACACACATGCTTACACATATGCCCATATGTAGTTTAGGTCTGTGATCAATTTTCCAGAAAGCAGGTTTCTGGTAGTCTAAGCACTATATATCTAAATGCCATTCTTGGGCAAACGCTTATGTCAGTGAGTAACGCTATCATATTTTTCATAGCAGCTATCTTTCAGGGCTCTTAAAACACTTTTGCACACCAAGCTTCCTGTTGTCCTTTTAATGCTAAGCGGGAAAATTGAGGTGCAAAGGGGGGATATTTGCACAAGGCCACTTGCGCAAGGTAGCATAGGGAACAGGGATGGAGACCTCTTAATGTAAAAAAAAAAAAAAATATTACCATACCTTGGTATTCCTAGTAGCCCTTTTGATAACCACTGGGCACAACACACATCTTCAGCTTCTCAGAAGCAGGCCGACACAATGGACCAAGGCTGTGCAGAGGAACAGTGGTACCTGCTTGGGAAACGCTGCCAATTTGGGGCGCACAATGCCACGTATCATCTTCTGTCTGTGTATGCTCTTTTACAGCATGCACTATAGTTCTCATTCTCTGCCAAAATCTCCAAGGTGATTCCCACGAGCAGTGAGATTTCTGGGCTGGGGATCACCACCCTGGAAATACGTATCTCCTAGATACATATCTCCCAGCAAAACAAGACGTGGAAGCACGATGAGAACCTTGTGGCTGTATTTCCTACCTAAGCACGTCTTTGCCTATAGCATCATGGCATGAAAGAGCCTGCTAATGATTCTTAAATGTTCATTACTGTAGATCTTCTCCCAGAATATACTTCTCACCTTGAATGACCCATGTGTTGAATTTTAACTAAGGGAACCCATGATAGTAAGTCTGTCATGATGCTGGCTTTCTTTTTTCCTCTCCAACTCTTAAAAGCTTTTTATTATAGGACTGCTTAAGGCAATCTTCAATTAGCATGTGCTGTATTGTGGCTAGAACAGCTGTTTACCATTTAATAAAGCACGGCATAATTTATTTTCAGAGTCTAGCAACCGTCTTTGCTATTACACCAGGGGAGAAACACAGTAACTGCATTGTTCGCAGCACTGATGAAAGAACTATAGACTTTATTATATGACCTCATAGAACTATTAACTTACCCCCCACTTCTATTTCAATATGTATTTACCTGACAGTCTGTGCATTGATTTCTTACCCAGAGGTTCTACATTCTCAGTCACCTCTGGGGCAAAATGAAAAATGCCTATGTTTTATGTCCCTCGCATTAGGCAGCTAATTATATATTTGTACCTTAATTTCCTTCCCTTCCCCCATCTCCAGGGGCAAACTCAGTATGCACAACTTAGGCCTTTTCTCCTTAGTCAGTGGTAAAACAATAGAGTTGTTGGGAAATGGTAGGAGCTTGGCCACTGCTAATCAGGAGGCTTTCTGTTCATTTGGTTCCTCTTCTTCCTAGGATCCCTCCTTCTGTGTTGAGTTCTTTGTGGGGAGAATGAATCTGAAATGTGCCTTAGAAGCATCTCTTGGGTTCTGCTTCCTCTGCAGGAATGTGAAGCTGTATGCAGTGACAAACTCCCCACATCCATGCAGGTGACACTGGTTCCCTCCTAGGAGGGACTGCAAGTCATCTGCCAGCTGATGAAACAGTAGCATGACATTACCACAAGGAGAGATGGCTGCTGCGTGGAGCAGCATCAATGTGGCAGGCAAGCATGACTCTTCTGTAGGCACCATAGCAGAGGTCATCCCTGAGGGTCACTCACTTTCAGCCTGTTCCCAGCAATCTTTTCAAGTTATCACTGAACTATCTTTGAGATCATTCCTTTAGGTTGCAGAAAGTAGGGCAGGTGGCAAACAGAGCTCAGCAATGTTTTCATGACCAAAAGGTACAGGTACAGGCTTGAGTGATTCCCACATTGTGCAAAACATGGCACAAAGCCCTAAACTAGCTTCTACATTTGGGAACAGTGTAGATGCATCTAAGCGGCAATGCAAGTGGCTAGGGAGCCAGGACATGAACCTAATCATTACCAGCAGAGTGCTGCACAAACAGACACCACTTTGCCAATCCTGAATTGCATCACTATGCTGTGCCAATTAGACCTTCCCCCAGGCTGGGAACCAGGTTGGGATATTGCATTCTTACTCCTGTTTGAGTTGGAGCATTAAATTTGGTTTTAAGTTGCTTGAATTTGACAATGAAAATACGTCAGCTAATATCTACAAATTTTTAGATTCAGTCTGTGTATGTACATGGATTTATATGCATGATTTAGAGTAAAGCATGTGTACAAAAATGAAGTTTATATGGTTGCTTTGTAGAAATGGATGTAATATTAATGTTGACTTTACTGTAGAAGTTTAAGGATGTCACGATGCATGAGTGGTGGTGCAAAGCAGAGCCCTGAGTGCATTGGGAGGTCATTTTTAACTTGAATTTATTTCCACAGTATACGGCATAGATCATTGTGCAGTGTGCGCAATCATCCTTGCTTTTCATCTAAGTCAATCAGAGTGGTTAAAGAAAATTTATAATGAAACAAAATTGTAACTTGATTAAAAGCAGATAGTAGATTAGGCCAGAATACTCCTTAAAATGACATTTTAGCTTTAAACTGAAAGTTTGATGATCTGACTGCATGACTGAAGGGACAGGGTAGCAGACTGTGACATAAACGATGTAGCTATATTTGCTCCTAACATGAAGAAGGGTCTTTTAAAGTTGTATGATTTAGGCTTCAGAGTTAACACTCCATTGACCAAACAACAAAATTCCCACCTCCCAGAGCTTTTTCAAAGCACAGATTTAGAAAAGTGGTACTACATCAATAATGTCGGATCATGCTTCAAATTTTTCAAGCCAAAATTAAGGCTGGTAATGCTTACTTGAAATGAAAGCTTAGATTGTTTCACAGAACACAAATAACCCAATTAGGGAAGGATATAGAAGTAAATCTATATTTTGTTTTGAATGTCTGGTTTGGAGGTGTTTGAAAATGGAATTCATCCATGTTAACTTTACATAAAGAATTCTTTCATGCAGTCTGCAGAGAAAAAAAAGGCTCGATTTCATGAACTTCAGCAGGCATGGGGCAGAATTTGGCAAATAGTTTGCTGCACACAGATGGAATAAACTGGAAGCTGCTCTGAGAGGAACAGCTCAGCTACATGAAATTGTGGTCTACAGTGATGAGGGCAGTACATAAACTCAGGGTGCAAAAAGACCAAAAAATCCTCTGCCTTAACAACTGGACTTCTGCTTCCGTACAATTATTTTCTTATGTGATAGCTATATATAATAGAAAAGTGTAATATCTTCACCTCAGAGAGGTCTGCACCTCTGGTCTTTGCTGTGTGGATCGTGCTGCAGATGCACAAGTGCTAAACGTCATGCACAGCCCTGCCATAGCCAGATGGGATTACTCGCATACCCAGGTTAGCTAAACATGAAAGGAAAACGCACTGAGACAAGTAGTGCGTGACTGCGCCATGAGGCTACAGCCAAGCTCTACCACCACACTTCCATCTGCCTGTGATCCAGCTACCAACTTAAAGTTTTAGTAGAAAAGACCCAAGAGATGTACCACAGCTTGCCGCCAGCAAAGTGGAGCCGAGTTTCCAGGTGGCACGCGCTGGGTGTCCTTGCAAAAAATGTTAGGAATATCAGCATGCTTCCAACGTCAATTCTTCAGTGTCTGGGTTTGTTTTTAAAATAAAATGAAGGATACTGAGGTGAAAAGGTTTCTCTGCTCTAGTTTGGCAAAACTAACCCTCTTTTCACAGCATTACCAAACAAGGCAAACTCTGAATCAGCCTTTCACTTTAGTAGACATTTAACCACACTTCAGCAATTTTGTTTGAATGCCTTCCTTCACACACTTAAACTAACAGAACAGTTTTGTTTGACTTTTCTTTTTCTTCATTATTTTTGCAGTATCTAATACTTGGGATAAAGTTTTAAACTAATTTGTATGGACTTCTGTCATGCATCTAAATACATGTTATCAGCATCTAAACCATGTTATCTAACTGCTCTCATGCTGTCACTTGTGATTTTATGTTTTCTAAAATAATTCTATGCTCAAAGAGCTGTGATTTTCTGGAAATCTGGCCACCTCACCTGCAGCTGGGGAGCCCTGGAAATCTAGCTGAAAGCTCTGTGTTTTGATCTGTTGAGCATCCTGGTCTGCAACTTCACAGCATTTCCCTGTTTTGACATCCCAGTTTCATCAAGGAAAGATTTTTAAGACAGGGACTTGGAGACGGACACATAACAGCAATGAAGATAGAATCCAGAAGTGGTTCAAAATGTCCCTTTTCTCCTGTGTTCGGTTTTCCCCACACCTTTTTCCTTTGTCTCTAATGAATCTCTGTTTTACTGGCGTTTTCTCATTACTGAACCAGTTAATTCAAGCAGAGTCATCCGAAGTCCTGTACTGGATAGTAGTGAGTGCAGTCAGAAGGTCTGTGAATGAGGAGGGTAAACAGCAACTCTGCACTCATTTCTCCTGCTCTCACAAGTTTTAACTTAAGTAGGCAAAGTGGGACAGATTCCCCTCTTCCCTTCACTAGAAGTGTGTTTCATTTTCAATGAGTGTTTAGAAAGCTGTTCCAGGGAATGGAGGATGGGTGGGAGTGAAACAAGTTTTCCAGGCGTTCATAAAAATGCATGTGGGACAAATACCTGCTTCCTTTTCTCTGCAATTTGTCAGGGAGAATTTTCAAAAATACCTTGTGGGAAGTAAGAGAATATAGACTATTTAAAGCCAGTAGTACTTGTGCCCCTAAGCCACTTAGAAACATCTAAGAAATCTCCATCTAATAATCTAAATAATACCCAGCATGTAAAAATTACGTGTTCTCTAAAACTATGTTTTTCAATGTGCTTTGTAATCTAGATCCTTAGATAATGTTTACTCTCATTAACTTTTAGAATCTTTTATGTGGCTTATACTTCTCCAAATAGAATTTTATGCTGTCTGAAATATTTGCTAAGGGCTAAATTCTGCCTTTCAGTGCATACAGCTTGAATTGAAACCCTGAATAATACACATTCCTGGTAGGAGGGAAAAAGAAAAAAAGCTTATTGTCTATTTCGGTAAATGTCTGATTATATTTAAAATACTGTATGTGTGCTATTTTGATCCCTCATGTGCTGTGATGAACAGAGTTTTGAAAGTAGCATTTCAATTTTTTATAGAAACAGTATCTAGCAGGGGTATTACAGTGTGAAGATTAGGTCTCACCTCCTTATAACGAATAAATTGAGACCAAAATTAAGTGAGTTGCCAAGGTCACCTACTCAGTTAGTGGCAAAGGCAGGTTTAAAACTCAGCTCTCATATATATTTTTTCCCTAATGAACCTAGTTAACCCAGTAGTGTGAATGAGGAGAAAAAATAATTTGAAACCATGTGAAACTATCCATAATTACTTTGCCACAGGAGAAATTCAATTTAAAGTTTGTTTTGTCATTCCTGAATCTCAAGATGCTTTTTTCTCCTTTGTTTTCTGTTGTGCAAACAGACATTTTGTACTCCTACTGGAAACCCAGGCATCTTATTCAAATCACACAGCATTTTAATATAAAATTAAAGTAGGCAAAAGAATGCTGCTGGTAGCAAATCAGTGCATCTTACACAGGACAGTTG